>CM060625.1:21868536-21988536 GCA_030578275.1 Meda fulgida
TACTCTACCAGTCAATCTTTTGGACACAATTGGCTGAATATATGCTTCTCATTTTCTTGTGACAAAAAAATATATTTTTCATTTATTTTATTTAAATTGTTTTTTATTTAATTGGTTTATTTTAACCAGTGTCCAGCATACACGTGAACTTCTTCAATACGGTTTAAAAAGCGTCTCAGACTGCAAATTATCTTAAAGTCCCCCTGTGGTGAAAATCAAGCTTTTAATGTTGTTTATATGTCTATAAGGTGTTTCTAATATGCTTTAAGACAAATCATGTGTAGATTCATAAGTTGACAGCATTGCTGAGTATTTTCTGCTTAAAACTGAAGTGAACCAAAGACAGTCTCAAAAACACGGTTTGAAATCGCTGGTGTTTCTGATGTCACAAACTACCTTGTAACCAATCAGATCAACGTGGGCAGGCTTTAGCATATCATTAACATTGAACTAGCAGGGGAGTCTCGAGAGATGCAGGGTTATCCGGTATGTGTTTGTCGATCTGAAAAATTGGGTAGATTTAGCAATATAGCGGGTGTATGATGTATATTACGATGTTACGATGAACTACAGGTCCTTCTCAAAAAATTAGTATATTGTGATAAAGTTCATTATTTTCCATAATGTAATGATAAAAATAAAATGTTCATATGTTTTAGATTCATTGTACACCAACTGAAATATTTCAGGTGTTTTATTGTTTTAATACTGATGATTTTGGCATACAGCTCATGAAAACCCAAAATTCCTGTCTCAAAAAATTAGCATATCATGAAAAGGTTCTCTAAACGAGCTATTAACCTAATCAACTGAATCAACTAATTAACTCTAAACACCTGCAAAAGATTCCTGAGGCTTTAAAAACTTCCAGCCTGTTTCATTACTCAAAACCGCAATCATGGGTAAGACTGCCGACCTGACTGCTGTCCAGAAGGCCATCATTGACACCCTCAAGCAAGAGGGTAAGACACAGAAAGACATTTCTGAACAAATAGGCTGTTCCCAGAGTGCTGTATCAAGGCACCTCAGTGGGAAGTCTGTGGGAAGGAAAAAGTGTGGCAAAAAACGCTTGGTCCACTGTGTTTTATCAAGGGCAGGGTCAATGCAGCTATAGCTATCAGGAGATTTTGGAGCACTTCATGCTTCCACCTGCTGAAAAGCTTTATGGAGATGACGATTTCATTTTTCAGCACGACCTGGCTCCTGCTCACAGTGCCAAAACCACTGGTAAATGGTTTACTGACCATGGTATTACTGTGCTCAATTGGCCTGCCAACTCTCCTGACCTGAACCCCATAGAGAATCTGTGGGATATTGTGAAGAGAAAGTTGAGAGACGCAAGACCCAACACTCTGGATGAGCTTAAGGCCGCTCTCGAAGCATCCTGGGCCTCCAGAACACCTCAGCAGAGCCACAGGCTGATTGCCTCCATGCCACGCCGCATTGAAGCAGTCATTTCTGCAAAAGGATTCCCGACCAAGTATTGAGTGCATAACTGAACATAATTATTTGAAGGTTGACCTTTTTTTCTGTATTAAAAACACTTCTTTTATTGGTCGGATGAAATATGCTAATTTTTTGAGACAGGAATTTTGGGTTTTCATGAGCTGTATGCCAAAATCATCAGTATTAAAACAATAAAAGACCTGAAATATTTCAGTTGGTGTGCAATCAATGTAAAACATATGAAAGTTTAATTTTTATCATTACATTATGGAAAATAATGAACTTTATCACAATATGCAAATTTTTTTAGAAGGACCTGTATGCCTTTCTCCACTGACGTTCAAAGCGTTTCAGATGATCGTTAGAAGGCTGTCTGACTCTGAGATGTGAACGAGAACATGGTTTGTGTAACATCAGCAACACATTATTAGTTGTTTGATAACATAGTCAAATGCTAATCATATTAATTACCGTTATGTGTCCGACATGGTAAAGAGCGATTGTGCAGCGTTTACAGTAAGTTGAATCTCTGAGCTGCTGTGAGTGAGTGGAGGCGGAGATAATTCGCATATTCATAGAACCGTGTATACTAAATGAGGCAGGGGTGTAGAGTTACATTCAAGCTATTGTAAGCCATGAAGACAAAAATTTCACAGGAAAAAACGTTTATATACAGGTGAAACTCGAAAAATTTGAATATCGTGCAAAAGTTCATGTATTTCAGTAATTCAAATTAAAAGGTGAAACTAATATATTTAGTATATATAACTATATACATATGCATGATTATACTTTTCAGAGGGCCGACATTTCTGTATTTAAAATCCATTTTTTATCTATTTCATGTAATATTCACATTTTCTGAGATTTTGAATGGGTTTTCATAAGCTGAAAGCCATAATCATCAAAATTATAACTTTTGCACGATATTCTAATTTTTCGAGTTTCACCTGTTTGTCATTTTGGTGATCAAAGATGAGTTTTAAGGGATAAAATAATTCACTACAGGGGGACTTTAATTTCAATAAATTATCTGCATGGATTGGGAAAAAAGATGCGAGTGTACCAGTGTTTTCTCCCGCTGTGTCCTCATAGGTCAGAGTCCCGAGAGCTCGCGCTGTGTGGTGTCCCCCGCATCCGCCTTCGCCATCGCCACCGCCGCCGCTGGACACGCCAGCCCACAGGGTTAGACTCACTGAGACCGATCTCCCGGCGCCTCACGCGTCCTCATCACGCTCACACACTTCTCCTGCTGTCTCTCATTCAGGATTTACCAACCCAGAGAAAGCGTACGATAAAGAGTTCCTCATCCGCAGGGCTGCCACCAACAGAGTGCTCAACGTTCTGCGCCACTGGGTTTCCAAACACTCGCAGGTTTGTGGGACTTGCATCATTTCCAGCCAGTTTCAGTTCCTTGAGCCATTTATCATTCATAGAGACACGACTTGGAAGGAGGTGAAGAGGGTAGAAATCTAAAATAGATACTTTCCCCTGTTCATTAATCACAGTACATTAACCCATTAAAACCGGATCACATATCTGTGTGTGTTTACCTTTAAGACTGGATCGCGCATCTGTGCATAGTCACCATTAAGCCCGGGAAACGCGCCTGCGTCATTTTGAGCCGTGTCGTCTTTTTCAAGGCACATGGTCAATTATATGCACTGTGATTGGCTGAAATATTCTTGGGGTGAGTGTCAGGGATGCTTAGGTATTTTTGCTTTGTGATTGGTCGAAATAAGCCTACACATACAGTAAGTTTTATTTTACTGTCTTTACTGTTTTGGTCAACATTTTTAAACAGATTTTAGTAGGCTTTGACACATTTTGACAAATATTTCTGGAAACCCTTTCTGGTTTTGGGAGGGGGTTTACAGAAAAGTACTTGGGCATAAAAAGGCCTTTTTTAGCAGGCGTTTTAGGCCTAAATGGGTTAAGACAATTGTTTTGTATTGAAAATTACCCAATATAGTAGCAAAATTGTGGAAGCACTTTATTTTACAGTCCTTTTCGACACGTACATACTATGTACTTATTATTACAATAATTATAATAACTGGGTTATTATAACTAGGTACTAACCCCGAACCTAACCTTAACCCATGCACCAACCTCTGAGATTTTATGTTAATATTTAAATCATTTACTGACACAATCGCATGTTGGGTGTAATGCATTACTAAGTACTAATTACCATAATTTAATTACTTTACCCTTGAAAAAGTAAAGTGATGGATTACTCCCTTTCCAATTTTCCAGGATGGACTATAGAACAATTCTATATAAAACAAGTAGATGTAACATCAAATTTACGTCTAATGTTAAAATGTATGTTTTTAATGTGACCTTCACACTTTAAATACTTAAGTCAGTTCAATAATAATGTATGCAATTTTATATTATATATTTAAAAGAGCACTTTCATGTCTCTGAACTGGTATTTTTTAGAGAACGTATTTTCATTTATTTATTTATTTATATTTAATTATAATGAAATGCACTGCATGCTTCACTCTTCACTATACAGTTATTTAAATTTGATTTAATAATTATATTGCAAATATCACGGAGCACCGTTGCTTTATTTTAATTTTACATTCAATATAATTAATTATTAACTTTTCATCAACTCGTTGACAAACAAAAAGTCATTAAACTCAAAACAGTAGATTTACATTGCTATTGTACCTGTGCATGATGAAATGATTTATGATCAGCGTTGAGCATGTGACTCTCAGGACAGGTCTGTTCAAACAGCCGCTATGCCGTGTCCTCACACCTCATTGTCAGACCTGCTTTGCTCTTCGTTCCTTCACCGTGTGCAGTAGTGACTGCGCTGAAATGTCAGCGGACCCCCGAGGGCCCCGCGCTGTTAACGTGTCAGGAACATGCGTCGTCAAATCTACTCCATCCTTTAGCAGTGCATTTGAAGGAAGCTGGTGGTTATTTACTGTAGTATGTCCCATTCTTCTGGCTCACAGTTGGTTTAGTAAGCTGGCAGTTATTTAGAAGATGCGATCTAGTGATATATGAACAGAGAGTATTTGAATGACTGATGCTGATATCTAATGTGGCTGATATAACGCCGATAAACTCAATCCCGTACTTTACAAACTAAGAGGTGATTCTTTTTCAAGCTGCTTTGAAATATTATATATTGTGAAAAGCACTATTCAAATAATACTGTCTTGGATATTTACTCAATTTCACTTGAAAATTTAAAACGGATTTTTTTCCCTGTTTTTATTTTTTTTTTACTGTTAAATAGTTTGGCGTCAGTTAGGTAAAAAACAAGATATTAATATTTTTATTTAACAAAGATGCATAATATTATGGAAAGCTTGTTTCCACCACAGAATTAAACAAATTTAAAAGATAATTTGTCTCACAATTCAGAACGTTTTTCTTGCAATTGTGAGGTCATATCTCGAAATTATGACTTTTTTTCTCACAATTACGAGTTTAAATCCCGTACATCCCTTTCTTCTCATAATTGCGTGATATAAACTCTTAATTGCGAGTTATAAAGTGCAGTTCAGAGGAAAAGTGACCTCACAATTATATTTTCTTACAATTATGAGTTTATATCTTGCAATTCTGACTTTATATCTGCGATTTTATAATTGCGAGATAAAAAAATCTGAATTGTGAGATAAGTCACGATTACCCTTTTTATTTTTTATTCAGTGGCAGAAACAAGCTTTCATATACTGTTGATCAAATGTGAGAGTAGACATTTGTAATGTTACAAAAGATTCTATTTCAAATAAATGCTGTTTTTTTTTACTTTCTATTCATCAAAGAATCCTGAAAAAAAGTATCATGGTTTCTAGAAAAATATAAAACAGCACAACTGTTTTCAACGCAAATCATCATATTAGAATGATTTCTGAAGGATCCTGTGCAGACACTATTTTTGTGTTAAATTTGTAAAACTCCATGCATCAGTAACGGTTGGGTTGGTTTGCATTTGCATACTGTATTCAGGTTTTATGGCCATAAATGCATAAAGTACAGGAACATCCTGCCTGGAGCAACCTGTAATTGAAAAAGGCTCAGCAGTGACTCTTAAGACGCTAAACATTAGCCAGAACGGCCACTACATCATACAAGCCTGGTTGTTGCAACTCCATGTGTTTGTCTGTGTTTGCAGGACTTCGAGATGAACGCAGAACTGACGACGGCTGTGGTCGCTCTGCTGGAGGAGGTTCTGCGAGATCTAGATCTTCTGCCACAGGAGAGGAAGGCTGCAGCTAACATACTGAGGTGATCTGACAGAAAGAGTTTGATAGATGAGTGGGATAATCAACTACTCACTTTATGTTATTGAAGCGTGTACACTAGTGTTTAAAAGTCGTTAAGAGACTTAATGCAAAGACTGCATTTTTTTAAAATCAAAAATACAGTAAAAATAGTGAAATATTACAATTAAAAAAAAACTTTTCTATGTGAATATATTTTAAAATGTTATTTTAATTTTCAGTGTCTTGATCTGAAGATGATCCTTCAGATTTGCTGCTCAAGATAACTTCTGATTATCATTAGTGTTGAAAACAGTTGTCCTGGTTCATATTTTTGCCGAAATATTTTTTTTTCCAGGATTTATACAAAGTTCAAAAGAACAGCATTTATTTGCAATTGAAATATTTTGTACCATTACCTTTTTAATGGATCATTGCTGAATAAAAGTATACATTTCTTTTTCTTTCTTTTTTTATCGTAATGACCCCAACATTTTGAATGGTAGTGTATGTGGAAGACAAGACTTGGGAGGAATTCTATGGGATTTTGTGAACTTGATTTAAATGATAAAATATGTGTTCTATGGGGAGCAAGCATGTGTTGGATAAATAATGTGAACTGATTTGAGGTGAACACCTTTACTCTTTACTCTTTCCCCAGTGCACTTTCTCAAGAAGAGCAAGATGATTCACAGTTGAAGATTGAGGATATTGTCCAAATGGTTAGTGTCACCTCACTGAAGTGTGTATAGATGTATTTCTTTCATCCCTGTGTAATTTTGCGTGTGTTTTCTAGTCCGAGTGTCCGAGGGTCGAATGCTTTGAGTCACTGTCAGCGATGGAACTAGCGGAACAAATTACTCTACTGGACCATATTGTGTTCCGCAATATTCCATACGAGTGAGTATTCCATCAGAGCATAAATTAATACTCGAGAGTGTTTCATTCATAAATTGTTGGTGATTTACTCTATAGTAGTGTTTGATAAAGATGTTTAATGTCGTTCTAGGGAGTTTCTCGGTCAAGGCTGGATGAAAACGGACAAAAGTGAAAGGACTCCGTACATTATGAAGACCAGTCAGCACTTCAATGATGTGGGCAAAAATTATAATCTATAAACATAAAAAAAACACACATTTTAAAATAATAATGACAGAGTGTGTTTGCACAATTAAGATTAGTCTACAAAGCTATTTTTAGTCATTTAAGCAGAAGCTTTTAGAATAAAATATGATAAACTGAATTTTGACTGCTAGTGTACATCAAGGGTTCCCAAACTTTTTTTTCAGCCAAACCTCTTCGACGTAAAATATTTACATGAAGTACCAGATATTTAAAGATAATTTAATAATTTAATGGCACATTTGCATGCTCACAAATGTCGATAATAATAATTATTAGATGTATGTTTTAACTATAATTATAAGAATAAAGATAAATATATTACCGTTGTAAATTAGTTGTACTGTAAAATAAAAAATATTTGGTAGTTACAATAATGAAGTCTGCTGCATGTTTCAGACTGAATTATTAAATATTATTTTTATTTTTTTTAGTACAACTGTATCCAACTATACAGTTATTTAATTAAATTGCAGCCTTTGATTTGAGAATAAATTTCACATTCAGTATAACTAATTATTAGCTTTTCATCAACTCACAAACTCCCATTTGGGAAATCCTTGTGTAGATATACAAAGATATACAAATATTTATGACTAAAATACAACATTAAACAGCAATTGCATCCATTTAACCCTTGTGCGTCAATTTAAAAAGTTTCTCTGAGGTCCTTAGAGAACAAAAATGTCTTTGTCAAAAAACTGCCAGATTTGGTCTCATTTTAAAGAGGTTATAGTTGAAGTAAAAAAAAAAGTAATAGAGGTTTTAGTTTAGTAAAATGATTTATGTACATTATTTTATATAAAAAATATATTTTATGAAACATGTTGAACTCAAAAACTGCAAGAAAATCAAAGCCATAAATCTAAAAAAGATGTGTTCCAAATTTGAGGTTGATATCTCAAAAAATCCTTATAATGCCTTTAATGTCCTAAGTGTATTTGTGTACCAAGTGTAAAATAGACTTAGTAAAGGAAATGGTGAAATAGCAAAATTACAACAAAAATACACACTTTTGCCAAAATGTATGCAGTTTGGATTAACACAAAATGACCAAATGAAAAAGACAAAAAGTCCTTTAGGATACACAAGGATGGTGCCATTTCCCTTCATGTGATGTGTATCAGAGCAAGTCAATATAACTGAAAAATATATTTTTTCTATAGATGAGTAATCTGGTGGCGTCTCAAATCATGGCTCAATGCGACGTGAGCTCCAGAGCCAACTCTATAGAGAAGTGGCTGGCTGTGGCTGACATATGCCGCTGTCTCAACAACTACAACGGAGTCTTGGAGATCACGTCCGCTCTGAACCGCAGCGCCATCTACAGGTTGAAGAAAACATGGGTCAAGGTCTGCAAACAGGTGGGTTGAGAAAGCCTCAGATTCCACAGGATTATAAGCATTAAACAAACACAGGATTAGAGTTTTTTTGTCCATTTTAACCATGCATGTATTTTGTTTCTTGTCAGACCAAAGCTCTTATGGACAGGCTGCAGAAGATAGTTTCATCTGAAGGGAGGTTTAAGAACCTGAGGGAAACTCTGAAAAAGTAAGTTTGTGTATGTTAGTTTTACACTGAATATAAACACATACACTGTTAAATGTATGGTGTGGTATGTAATCCACAGCTGTAACCCTCCGTGTGTGCCCTATCTGGGCATGTACCTGACGGATTTGGCGTTTATCGAGGAAGGAACGCCCAACTTCACCGAGGAGGGGCTAGTCAACTTCTCTAAAATGAGGATGGTAAAATGCTCAATTACTCGAGATGCTGTCAGGATTTTGATGGACAACAGTGCACATTTTATAGTCATCAGTAAAGAGCTGTGCTTTTGTTGTACTTCACAGATCTCACACATAATACGAGAGATCCGACAGTTTCAGCAGGCGCCCTACAGGATAGAACTGCAACCCAAGGTACAGTCATGACGTGTAGAATTACAGAATTGCTTTTAGGTCAAGTGCACACTAAATTGCTCATGCACACTTTTAACCCTGTACTGCCTGACTTATGAAAGACATTTTTCTGAAATTGAACTGTTTATTGAACCCTTAGACAAAAAAAGTTTGCATGCGTGTTTTTTGTTTAGATTCATATTTTATGCATCACATCAGGCTTTTATAGCTTATATAGTTTTATATAGTGAAAATATGGAGGGAAAACAGATAAATGTTATTCAGAGGAAAAATATGCAATTAAGTTGCATATCATGTTATGGCCAGAAAGTGAGATGAAATTCTTTATAACAGTATAGACTACTTACATAAAATGCAATTAATATCAGTTAATATTAATTTCAGTCATCTCTCTATATCTGCCAATAATACATCTTAGTAATATGATATTTAAATGCTTAGTTTCATGATCAAAGCTGTTTTTATAATGCAATGCAATACAATGATGATTGAGAGATGAACAAATATGTAAACCTTCCTCAAAAGCCTGATGATCATATTTGATACTCACATTTGAACATTTTTCAACAAAAAAAAAAGATGCATGTAGAATCAGGTAAACCTAAGTTACTTAAGTCCAGTACATGTTCATCTTGAAATACTGCTTGCTATAAATATTGTAATTCGTATGTTTACTTGATAAAAATCAGTAAAGATTTCACAGCAAAAAATCACAAGCTGTTATTTTTTTATACAATTATACTAAAAGGCTTTTACTTGCTAAAAAAGTATTAACTATCAGCCAGACGACAGAAGGCATGTAGTAGATCGTGTACAACAGGTTTTTTAGTAATGTTTTGATCACGTTGATAATTTAGAGGCCTTAGAAATTTGCATGTGAAAAATGACGCAAATAGGCTTTATAAGGTTTTCAATTTATGCAACATATCGCAGACTAGACTCAAAAGCAAGTGTGGAATCCTGTTCTTCTCTCAGGTGACACAGTTCCTCCTCGATAAGACTCTAGTTATGGATGAGGACACACTTTATGAACTATCTCTGAAGATTGAGCCAAGAATCCCTCCTGCCAACTAAACGTGACGATAATGTTTACACCAGACGCAGATATCAAGAAAGAAGCTTTTGTGGGAATCTATACTTCCATCTGAACTAAAGTCTGTCCAATTTAGAAACGACAATCTATCCATTTATTTACTTCATTGCATAGAATTTCGTATTGTGAATTTTTTGCTGTAAACTCAGGTATAAATGTGCCTTTTTTAAAATAAAATGTACAGTTATAATATTGCGGTGTGCATATTTCTAGCGTGATACACTTTAATATCAATTTGATAATCTCTTCAAATGTTTTTACCTGAATGCAAAAGATCAGTTCCATTTTAAATGTCAGATCATTCCTTTAGTATAGTATAATGACAATCATTTTTATATGTGTAGAAATGTCTGTTCAGATATCAATAAATGATATCACAAGTGTGTGATTGATGTTCACTGGTCCTATTTTGACAAGCAAGTTTCTCAATCACTCCTCCATTAAAATCCGCCTGTATGTATGACAAACATGACATGTCAAAGCTCAAACAATCACTGTTAGTGTTTATCAGAAGAAATATCTGTCATTTGTTAATGTTAGGTGTCATTCGTTTACACGGCAGAACAGCTTCATTTTAACACGAGGCTGCATTTGCTCATTTAGCATGTTTTTGTTTGTAGAAATATTTGATATTTTTGGCATGTGTTTGCATGAATCTGTATTTAATATCATTTTCAAAAATACAAAATTAATTATATTTTAAAATGTTTTCTTTATTTTATGGATAAACAATACCAGTTTCTATTGTTCAAAGCATTTGTTATGTATGTTCTACACTTTTTCCCACCAGCGTTTTTTTTAACTCTTTCCTCGCCATTGACGTAATTTTCCCGCTTTCCAAGTTTTCACTGTTTACAGTAGGGGGCGCTATTACACATCTTCTGAAAGAGTCCTGATCAAACCACAGGCGAAGAAGAAGCAGAAACAAGCGATATCATAAGCAGATCCATATGTAAAATAATGCGATCAGCAACATTAAACTGCATATAAATCAAAACTGCCTACGTTACTAAATGAAATGTCGACCGAGGACGAGATATAGGACTGTGAAGCTTTAGAGGTGTTGATAGACTCCATCAACTCCATCTTTGTTTTGATCATTATTTTAATCCTTTCTGGATTTTTTGACAAATTTATTTTCTCAGCTTTTTACTCAATGTTGCTTTTTTTAATGAAACTTACCCACCTTCAAGTGTTGATAAAAAAAGAAAGCATGAAGCTAGAATAAAACAGGCACAGAGCAGAGGCTCTGTTCTTTATTTTGATATATTGCATATTCAAATATTCATACAACAATATATTCTGGGGGCCATGAACATTTTGTGAAGATGATCAAAAACGCTGGCGAGGAAAGGGTTAAACAAAGTTGATACTATTTCAGAAGATGCGTAATAGCGCCCCCTACAGCAGGGGTTCTTAACTCTGGCCCTCGAGGTCCACTTTTGCTCAAACCTAATCAAACACACCCGAACAAGCTAATCAATAATAGTTTCAGCAGAATATGTACAGTGTCCTGTCTATTTAATTGGTTATATATGCGTTTATTTAATATATGCGAACTTTAAGCTGCCTGCATTGGTGTTTTTATTCAAACAATGTTTTTGACTCATGCACACTTCCTGAAGGAGTGTCTTTACCTCTTTTCATATATGAATTCACATACATGTCTTTTTTCAATTACCAACATAAATGTAGTTCACCTATCCATGATGTAACTGTAAATTATGAAATAAAACTTTTTTGTCTTATCTTCTGTATGCTTGTTTTCTATTATGCATTGAAAAGATCAATTAGATATATCAATCTGTCTATCTATAATTCTGTCTGTCTTGTCCATCTACAAGTTGTGATAGTGATTTCAAAAAAGTATTGTAGAAGTCCACTTTTTCCAGGTAAGACTAAGAAGTCTGATAAGAGCTAATAGTGGTTCTATTTAAGAGGTTGCGTACAGTGCAAAATGCTGGACCATGGCGGCAGGTCTCAAGGACAAGCCGGACGCCAGACATGGGTTATGACCTGGCAATTACGTGGAAGAGGATTGGCCATCAGGTCGGCTTCTAATCCCATATCCTGGGAGGAGCGCCAGCTTCACCCACAGACTGTGTGCTTTCTGACACAGCCTACTGTAACAGAGGAGACTCCACAGGTAAAAATCTCTTCTACTACTTAATCATAAAAAAATATCACTTGAATCTTTATCCAGAGAGAACTAAAGCTAAGTTTGAGGATAAGGAATTCTGTTGACTGGTAAGAAATAATTTTCATTGATTTAGTTTTTTTGCTAAGATATTTACAAAGTATACTGCAGTGAATATTTAATCGATGTTTTGATTCATTTTAAAACTTGACTGTAAAATGCATTGCAGATACCCATACGGCACAGGTTACTTTTCCAACAAGAAGCATTTAGTGGAATCACTGTGCCATCTTTAAGGACATTATACAGTTGTTCTAGCATCTTACATTTATGCATTTAGCAGATGCTTTTATCCAAAGCGACTTACAAAAGCAATTCACCAAAGAGCCAACAATATTTGTAAAGTACAATGCCAGGGTTATCAGACAACTAGATTATTACATAACCCAGCTATAGCTATCAAACCCTAACAGCTAGATTATTATTTAATGGTGTTCTCCAAACATTATAGACTAATCCTTGAGTTAAAAGCCTAATAATCCCCCACAACTCCGCCAAGAGATAGACTTTACAGCATGGTGGAGTGCTGATGGGCCACCTGTTCAGAAGTATCACAGAGTGTTCTTGGTTTTGGTTTTGCTCAGATATGTAGATCTGAGTTCAGGCTGCCAGATTCTCGTCTGGTCTTTTGTACACTTGCGTGACCGGTTCAGAATGTCACGGCTGAGCACGAGGCTTCAGGATAGACCGATGCCAGTTGGGGCTTCGTTCCAAACACTTCATGTAGTGTGCTAGTCTATTAATAACACTTTCACTTTCCCAGTAGAGTCAACGGGGTTGGATTTGTCACCAAATGTTAAAGTTTAAGAATCTCCCTCAGATAGATAAACCTATATAGATTGACCAATGATCTTAATATTTGAGGGATTGTCTTTAGTGTGGCTTGGTTCTCTTTTACAAAATATGACAAAATCATATTTGGCTTGACTAATAAACTATGCACTGTATTTAAGAAAGTTCTCGGGAACATTAAAAAATGCCTCTGTAACTGTCCTTTAGTAATGGAGGAGTCTTTAAGACTTACAATGTAACCAATGCAACAACCTATGCTAAATAGATGTAAGTATGTTCAGGAAGTATTAATAAATCAGTCTCTCAATAAGATAACCAGTCACAAACAAGTAAGCTGCCATTTTTTAATCAGGTGAAACTTTTTACCTCAGGGCACCATCTGTTAACTAAAACAGCATTTGTTTGGTGATGGCTATAGTCCAAATGAAATGAAGTATTCATTGCTATAATCATTCTGAAAACCTTGCAACTCTGTTCTTCCAGTGCTGACCCTCTGAATTTTTTGACAAGAAACGGTGTGAAGATGGCAAGCTCATTCGCCAAAATGATGTCGAGCCGTGGCTTGCTCATGGCGAGCATTGGAGCCGGTGCGGTGGCAACCGGTTATCTATTGAGTGACAGTGCTGCCATCTCGGCAGATCAGAGGAGGAAATTATACCCTCCCAGGTAAGCACTAGGAGTGGTGAATTCAATTATATCCCATTGATGATACTGCATTGTATATAGCAAGTCATTGTATAATAAATATCTAGACTCTTGCTTGCTTTATTTGTCATTTAACACATTGCTAATCATGTCTGAATAAAATGCATGAGAAGCTAATATGTTTTTAACATTAATCAAATGCACCCAGAAGGGTTGCACCCGTTTTTATTCTATCAGAGTTAACTTGCACCTGTTCTGTGATGGACAAAAATATGATCAGGCGTAGAGGTCATGATGTACTGTGTGATAAAGTGCCAAACATTAACTAAGTGAAAGGTAAATGGGTGGGAACATGACACTTAAGTAGCTTATGTCCTTTTCCACACACCACACTCCTCGACGCTAATAGATGTCAAAGATAAAATCAGATCAGCAGACCAAGACTGAAGTTTCTTGAAGGAACCTACTGTGAAGCGAGTTGGTCTTTAATGTTGATCCAACTCCGTGATTCATACCCTAACCTTCAAATGAGACAAGTCTCTTGTCACAGTCCTATAGGCCTTATGTAGTCCCACTCCTTTTCAGTGCTGCGCTCGTTATGTTCTGTCTTCCGGTTTGTATTTCCACAGTATAAAGGTAAGAACTTAGGAATTTATGAATGAATATTAAAAATTTCCAGGTCCACTGACATCTTTTATGTCATCCTCTTCAAACATAACAATGCTCATATGATAACTTTTGTTAACTCTACGATAAGTAAATCCACTTCACCAGCTAATTACCCTTCGACAGCGATGTCATACAGGGTATACAAGTATACAGGGTTACCACAAAAACGGAGGTTCACACATAAATTTCTAAAGATGGCTGTATGCTTGTTTCTCTGGCGTATAAGGGCTGTAGATTTTGGATTTTGGCCCAGTTCACAAGAAGTCCATCTGCCCCAAATGCCACTCTCAGACTTTGCGATCCTCTAAGTCCACACTGACATAATCCTGGATATACTCTTGGGTAGTAATCCCACTATAAAGTCTACACTAGTGTAGTCTCGTGATATGACTGAATCATCATCAAGTGTGCCATTTGAGCCAGTGCCAATGACTAGGGGTGTGCCTGAAGCCAAAATCCGTATTCGGAAAAACACCGAAAATGAATAACGCATTCTACGGAGCCCCTAAAGGAACATGGTTAGGCTTGCTGCGGTAGCCTGTTACAGTATATCAGATTTCACTTACCACCTGAAGAGAGTAAAGAGAGATGAGACAGAGATAGAGATAGAGAAATAGGACAATGGCAAATGAATTGCAAATCCTGAGCACCACTGACAAATATCTAATCTTGTAAAATGTGTGGTACTGCCACTCCCTATTAGTACGTGTGATCGCATATCTCGAAAGTGAAAGTAAAAGGCTTTAAAAAAAAAAAAAAAAAAAAAAAGTAAAATAAAATTAATTGGTTGCTTCACAACAAACTGCTAATTTCTACAAGAATGTCATGGCTACCAACAACTTGGACATAATTTTCCTCTCAGTCACTTTTTCCACAGGGTCAAAGACAGAACATGACTCAAGATGTGACATTGTGTTCCTCAACAGTGCTGACTTCCCTGACCTTCGCAAACACAACAACTGTATGTCCAGTGCACTGACCCCTGCCATCTATGCCAAGCTGAGGGACAAGATTACCCCAAACAACTGGACTCTTGACCAGTGCATTCAGACTGGTGTGGACAACCCTGGTCATCCCTTCATCAAGACAGTTGGTATGGTTGCTGGTGACGAGGAGAGCTATGAGGTACAGCAATACATTCAAAATACCTAAATGTATAAAATATCCAACTTCTCTTCTCAAGAAAGTTTTGTTCAACCCTTGCTGAGAAGACCAGCTGGTCAACAGCCTGCATTGTATTTGGGATGCTAGTTTCTTAAGATTTTCTCGTGAATGTTATGACTATGTTGGTCTGCTATCTAGACTAGCACCAAACCACTACTAAATAACATAAACAAGCAAGCCAAGTCAAATTCACTATTGTATAAACTGGTCTTTTCTACAAGATCTGATTTTGACACCCATGTCTTAGGGGCTGTTTACACCTGGCCACTTCATGCGTTTTCTCAGATCGGATAGCTCTCTGATTTATCAAAATTATTCTATTTACACCTGGTCACATAAATGTGTTTTTGCAAAACGGATATAAATCCGATCTTCAATTCCCGCACTATATGCAGATTTAATGGAGTGCACGTCACCGAAAGCAACAGATATGAGCTGCATTTTATTGATCGTCAGCTAAAATTTCAAAATCAAAGACCAAAATAAGAGAGACAGCGGCAACAGCCCTGGTAAGATAATTTCGTTTCTTTACTTTTATGAAGATGTTTTGTGTGCGACTTACTTTCACTTTGATTTGCGATATAGTTTGCACGTTGGCTTGAGATGATGCTCAGCTGCGGTAATGCGTGTTGAAGTAGCGTCGTCATATCTGACTAAAACATGACATAATAGCCTAAAACACGACATATAGCCTATGACACGCTCTCACGCGTTTATTTTTTAGAGGAGTAAAATTTACATATGTGGTTTCAACAACCAGAAGCATTTACACTTTCCAGTTTCACCTGGAATGCGGCCCAGACCACCTCCTGAAGTGGTTTGAGCGATCGGATTCAAATCCGTGTCGCATCCGTTTCGGAGGGCATTTACACCTGGTCTTTTCACGATCGGATAGCTATCCGATCACAGAAAACGCATGAAGTGGCCAGGTGTAAACAGCCCCTTAATGTCTTGCAAACTAATTAGGAGAGACAACGCCCTTGACTTCTCTGTTGCAGGTGTTTGCTGAAATCTTTGATCCTGTAATCAAGGATAGACACAATGGCTATGACCCAAAGACTATGAAGCATCCCACTGACCTGGATGCCTCCAAGGTGCACATCTGTTTTTATCTCATGTAAAATGAGTTTCTCAGAGTTCCATTTGATTATATTTTCTTCCTGGTTGTTTATTTTGCAGATCCATTCAGCCGTATTTGACGAACACTACGTCCTGTCCTCCCGTGTGCGCACAGGCCGCAGCATCCGTGGCCTCAGCCTTCCCCCTGCCTGCAGCCGCTCTGAGCGACGTGAAGTGGAGAGAGTGACTGTCCAGGCCTTGTCTGGCTTAAAAGGAGACCTCTCTGGACGTTACTACAGCCTGACTGAAATGAGTGATGCTGAGCAGCAGAGACTTATTGATGTGAGTTGCTTCCTTAAAGTTCTTTCTGTCATGGGATACTTTGGTTCTGATTGGGTTCTAGGTTTGGTTGATAATGTGATTGGGTTTAATGAAGTTGCTTCCACACATCATGATGCTGAACTCTTCCTTTCATGCTGGCATGGCTTAGGAGCATTTTCTCTTTGACAAGCCAGTGTCTCCTTTGCTCACTGCATCTGGGATGGCCAGGGATTGGCCAGATGCTCGTGGGATCTGGTAAGGCTAGAGTGAGAGAGAAGAAGCCATGGTAGCAAAGCCCTAACAGTCCCCACTCTTCCAAGTTTTTTATAGGTTGCATTCTCCCCTTATTCTGCGCTACTTCTCCAGTTCCACCTACCTTTGTCTACCTTTCATCCTTCTGTAGGACCACTTCCTGTTTGACAAACCTGTGTCCCCCTTGTTGACTTGTGCCTTTATGGCCCGTGACTGGCCAGATGCAAGAGGCATCTGGTATGGCTTTACAAAGTTCTTAGCATGACTTGATCACCAATTATGTAGTTAACAAGATAAGTCACATAAGATATATCAAATTCTCACTTTTGCTTGCAAGTAAAGAACTGTCTTCAGATAAACCAAAGCTTAAATTCAATGTAATATTAAATGCATGTCATGGAACACTATTGCAAAATGCTCTTGACTTCATAAAGCATGAATGACTTACTGGCATGACTGACAGTATAGTAAAAGTTATCCATGTGCAATATGGTTCCTACATATTCCTGCAAGCTCCTTCTAGTCTCTTAAACATCCAATCATTTGCAAGGCATAACAATGAGAAGACCTTCTTAATATGGATCAATGAGGAAGACCACACCCGTGTCATCTCCATGGAGAAGGGTGGCAACATGAAAAGGGTGTTTGAGAGGTTCTGCAGAGGACTCAAACAGGTAAAACCACACCACCTTCATACTTGTCCATTAACCAAGCTGACTGCTCAAGAACGTATCAAGAGCTGTATATTTGATCGTCTCATCTGTAAAATTGTCCTGTAAAGTTCAAGTCTTTTATCCGTTGGCTGCTTCTCTGTTGAACAGGTGGAACATTTGATTCAGGAGCGAGGCTGGGAGTTCATGTGGAATGAACATCTTGGTTACATACTGACTTGCCCGTCCAACCTAGGTACTGGCCTCAGGGCTGGAGTACACGTCCGCTTGCCAAAGCTCAGCAAGGTAACAGTAATTAGTAATAATTAGCTTTATCTTATAGTGAAAGCTTTGGGAAAGAAGGAGTATTGAATGGCAGGAACCTGTCTAATTAAAACAATTGCCTGTAGGATCCTCGTTTTGGCAAGATTCTGGATAACTTGCGGCTTCAGAAGCGTGGCACTGGAGGTGTGGACACAGCTGCGGTTGGTGACACATTTGACATCTCAAACCTTGACCGCCTGGGCAAATCCGAGGTAGGTCATTCAAGCCAGTGGGTTAACATGGAGATTTACATGCATAAGATTCTGGTGTAAATCTGGTTTTCTTTACCAGGTGGAACTGGTCCAGCTGGTCGTTGATGGTGTCAACTACCTTGTTGAGTGTGAGAAAAAGCTGGAGAAGGGCCAGGATATCAAGATCCCCGCCCCCATCCAACATTTTAAGAAGTGAGCAATAATCTTCTGATGAAGGTTGGATCCAGTACAGCAAAGAGAAACATGGACACTCCTTCCACCAATCCCAGAACTGAAGGTCTTATATGTATAGAAAGCTCAATAAAATTAACCCTAAAACTACGAATTCTTTCTGATCTCAACCACTAACATCATGTGCACACAGCAAGCAATTGCTAGAACTCTGCTATTACAATCAACAAAGACGATTTACTTGGTAGCGGCATATATAGCTTTTTGTAGTGTTGCACACGTACTGCTTTGCAATGTAGACTGACTCATCTTATATTGCTGCCAGAAGCTTTTTACTTAAGTATTTAGCAGCAAGATGTTACCAACACAATTGCTCTGTTATCACAGACATGGGTATATCATAACAACACTGAGCTACAATTCTAGGAACCCAGGGCCTCATTTATAAATTGCTGGGTAGAAACAATTTGATCTTACAATCATTTCTCAAATGCGCATACGTGTGATTTAGACAGAACGAATGCACATGAGTAAGACTCTTCCAGATATGAAATCTATAAATCGCAAATGATCTTGAAATTGAGTGCAGCTGAATGGTTTCAGATCTCTGCCTTGTAAATGCAGCCTAATCAATATCATTAACATTTAAAAGACCATCATTCAATGTCAAATGACCATGTCAAAGACCGTTTTTATAAATATGAAAATATGACTGAATTTTAGCGTTTGCACACTTTAAGATTAAATCTTAAACATTTTATAAATGAGGCCCCCGGTGTCCAACCACATGCACTACACTGATCAAACCAAGACTGTTCTTGAAGATTTCTTAACAAGTCTGGAGTCTGACTTAATACAATTTCACCTCCTCAAAGTGTATTTATTCATCTGAGGCATTGATGCAATTAAAAATAATCATATTTATTCCTCTCTATATATCTTTAAACACTGTTTGTCCAAACATAGTCTTTCATCATTTGTAAAGTGCTGAAAGATCCATCTCTACAGAACCCACTTTGCATGGTTTAAACTGTAATTAATTGAACACCAGACACTGGCCTCTCGTTAGACTAATCCAGTGGGGCTAATTTCTCCACTTAGAGCTGCTTAGTGACGTATCTAATAATGCTAATCTTGGTTCTATACTTAAGAGAAAAGCGGGTTAGGGGTGAATATGTGTGCGCTTCTACAAAATGGTTTCACTCAGACTGTAAAAAGGTTTCACTATGTTGGCTGTAGAGGCCACTAAAAAAACAGAGGGGTATTTTTACAACTCCTTTATGCAACCAAACCCCATATGTAGCCAATGATGATAGTATTTTAAAAAAGAAATCATAACTGCTTTGAAACCACTTTTTGTTTGAGCAGGGGAATGTTAAACCACATAAAAACCTTGATATTTGAGAAAATTCAGTCCATTATAGGTTAATTATCTAATGCAGCTTATAATATACACTTGGGAACACAAGTAAACTTCTTGTTCTGCAGTCTATGAAAATAAATATATTGTAAAGGACTTCGCCCACATTGACCCATTTACCTTGAAATTCTTAATCCAATATTTTAATCAGATCTTCTCCAGTGATTTGGCGGTTTATTTCAGCGAGCACGTCTTCCTCGTTGGTTCAACCGCATCAAATGGCGCCCCCTAATGGTCATTAGGATGAAGCGCTTTAACGTTAGATGTTTTGAATTTTGCATGAACTGTAGAAGTGCAAACTAGGGTAATTTTTAGAATTAACAAAAACACTACATTCATTTTCATATTAATTCCATAACACCTTAAAATGAGAAAAAAATGCTTCCTTAAACCTTTACAAAACCATACGTTGCTTTAACATGGTAAATTATTTAACATGGTAAAGTGCTTACTAAAAAAAAATACTAAGTTAACCTTTGCCTAAGTTTCTGCCAGTTAACTTGTGAAAAGAGCTATTTCTATTCCTATGATTTCCTGACAAGTAGTCAGGAAGCATCAAACATGTTTAGTTTCAGAAATTTTAAAGGACAATCTTACTTAATGTTTGTCCCAGAAAGGTCTAGAGATATGAGGTTCAGTCAGACACAAAGTAATTTTTGCTTTACTTTTTATGACATCATAAACATTATATTGGTGACAGTGACTATATTGTGATTCAACGAGTTACAAACTGAGATTATGACGAACATGAAATCTTATTCCACAGAAAACAGTGCAACCTAAGAAAAAAAAATTAAAAAAATTACAGAGATGAGAGAAATATAAAAGAAACATTTGCCACACACCTTTGACATATTATGTGTTTCCATTCAATGAACTATTGAGTTTGATTTCTTCAACGTCATAAATGTGAAAGTGAAAGACTTAACATTATACTCTGGTTCACCATCGTATTCTGCTATGAAAACGGTCAAAATTTATAACACAGCAGATTACATGACCTGAACACATCTCTGTGCAATTTAAGAACAAATTAAAAGGAACAACCTATCCTTCCCCACCCCCAAATCTCACCACTTTTATCAAGTTCTTATTTGCACATTCCCCTGATCACAATTTCAACACACTTCGACACCCAGAGGCTGAGAAGTCACGGGTCTTTCTGCCAAAGGTGAACTGCGTCTGGGATTCTGGATCCACGGGTGACCGAGAGTGAGGGCGGACTGGCGGGGACTCGGATTGGGGGGAAACGGTTTTGGAGGAGTGGGCAAAGCAGAAACATGGGAAATACACCCATGCGGTATCAGTCCACTGGCCGCTTCTCGCCATGTTTCTTTGTAAACTCTTCTGCATTCTTAAAGAACTTTTTACGGTCTTTTGAATATTCCTCCGCTAGGTCGGCCCTCAGAGGGTGTTCTGGTTGGGGGTCATTGACGAGGGCGATGAGAGACTGGATTACTGGTGAAAGAGAGCAAAAAATATATTTAATGACAATACGATGAGTAGGGGTGGACGATATACCGGTAGACACGATTAACCGGTAGAAATGTGTCGAGATTTTGGACTATCATCTGACATTGTACTGCGTGCCACGGTCATGCAAGTTTGCATGCATTTTTAAGCTTCTTTAAACGTTTTTAAGATTTTAAACCATTGAAGCGCAGTAAGCAGCGAAAGACAACTAATTTCAGTAAATGCGCGTGCTGTCAGAGAGACTGTTTCTCAGCGCTGAGAGATGCGCACACATGAAACCAATGCTCATAAAGCGCTTGCGAACTGAACTGAGTGCTTTTTTGCTGCCTAACTGAGCTTGAATGGTTAAATACACATACTTCTGTGTCAAATTGACCATGTATTTGCAAGTAAACAGTCATTTGTGTCTTAAGTGAACATAAACAGTTGAGAAAGAAAACGCACAAGTATATTGGATCAGTGCAGTCGGCCTTAAAGTGAGAGCATCCAAATTTACCTGCTGTCGTTATTAAATCCATCAAACAAAAAGAGAAATCTCTCAGTGCTCTTGACTGAGACACTTTTGTAACTTTAATAAGGATAAATGTATATTTAATTTACAGTGAAGACTATGCAGTTTTTTGTAAACATTTGATTATACAATTTATGTTGTATTTCTTATTTAAGTTTTTCAGGTGGGTCTATTTCATTTGTGTCTTTGTTCTATTGTAGTTTCTTTTCCTATATGCTTATAATTAGTTTCTTTGTTCTTTCTTTATTACTGTTTACTTGTCTTCAGTAAGCTTTTTTTTTTTACTTAGGCTAGTATTAATCTTTTGTGATATTGAAAATGGTGATAAGAATTATGAAATTTCAATGGTTTCATAAACACCTTATTTAAAGCAAAAATAACTATTTTGTTATATATGATTATTGTGAAATAAAATGACTCATACATCGTGATTAAGATTTTGGTCATATCACCCACCCCTAAAGGTGAGTGTAAATGCTGATCAAACAGCTTCGAGAGATATGTGGCGTACCTTGATCAGTTTTGGTCGCAGGTTTCCAGTTCTCAGCACTTATAACCGGCAGGCACACCTGTCCTTTCTCATCAATGTTTGGGTGATAGATCTTTGTTTTAAATGTGATCTTGGGAGGTTTAAAAGGGTATTCTGCAGGGAATGTGATCTCAATCCGGAATGCACCTTTATCATACGGAGGGTTGTCCTGAAAAACAAAACAGGGCACATGGGAAATGGTTCAAAACAAAGAGCTTTTCAGATTGGCTTCTAAAGGAAAGCGAATGGTGAAAGTTTAATGCATGCAATTAATGCACCTTTAGTGATATTAGAGAAACACATTAGCCTAAGCTTAACACTAATTATTAAAGCCTATGAGATGCCTTCAAACTTACAGGAACAATGAGTCCTTGCCAGGTCAGAATGTTCGACTCATCCACCTGAATGTTGCGGAAATTTTTCATTCCAGACTTGCGGATTTCATCAAGTTCCTGTAAAACAGAGATTGTGAGATCCACCTGCGGTGACACTATGAGGAAGCCTGACACTTCTCGAATCGCTGAGAGATTTGAGAAACCATAAAGTGAGAAAAAGATACTTTCGGTTTCACTGTGGTCATGTGCACAATTGTAATAAACATAACATAATATTTCACAACTCTATGGTCACATTTAATAATAAAAATTGAAGTTATTTTCATTTAAATCTGTTCTAAATGGCACGGATTCAGGCAAAACACTGAGAATTGTTATTTTTTGTCTTTAACATTTAACAGGCTGCAAAGCCTTAGTTTTGAAATATGACTATAATCATTCAAAACTGAAATAATTCATTTATTTATCAAAGTGTTCTTAATCTCAAGAAGATTTTGTAAATTATAAAGGATTTAAACAAAGACAACAGACATACTTCCTGTTTCTCATTCTCATTACATCCTAAATTAAATTACACATTCAGACCGCCCGAAAAAAATCCATCTGTCAAATTAAAAGATTTAATTATCGCTATATTCTCATTTAATCATAATTCGTGACTTGCTCAGTCTTAGTTGATACACTTGCGGATACGGAAGTTTCTGTCTTATCTATGGAACTAACATCGTCTATCAACGAAACACTAATGTACGAGCAAAAGTTTATTATGATCCACATAATAAATTAGGCTCATTCAGAACACTGTTCACTTTATTTGCGCTTTATTTGACTGTTTATTTACATTTTATGTGTGTATTCGAACTATAGCTTAGCTAAGCTCGTTAGCTTCTTCCTCATCACATTTCCCACCAGAGTGCTCTAAAGTTTCAGGTTTCCGACCAACAGCGATTCAAGTTCACGATACTTCTTTTTACTTAAGTAAAACAAGTAAAATCTGTATAAAGTATGAATAAAAGTAGATTTTTTGCGGAATATTTACCTTATGCAGTCGCCTGCTCGCTGCCATCTTGGATTTGCTTGTACCCACAATGCAAAGCGCGTTGAATTCACTTCCATCAGTTCAAAGAAATTAATAAAATATTTAATTTAATCAATATATGTTGCAAATGTTTTAGAGAGTTTTAATGATTTCTTCTTTTCCAGTTGCTTTAAGGATTGAAATGAAACTTGGGGTAGCTTTAAGAAATCTTCATTTAGCAATGTATGAATTTAACGTTTAGTCATCAGGCTAGTTACTTCCTCAAGTTGGTTACAATTTAATTCGTTTTATAAGTATGTTAATGTTATCTTATCTGCCATACACTCGACAGTACAACTGCACAATTGATATATACACAATAAAAAGAAATCTCTTCTTCAACACTATCAGCGCCTAAATGAAACCGCAGCCGTCAGGTGGTACAGTGGTCACGTGGTAGGGGTTGTCAGAAAATTCCTACCTTACAAGTTGTAATTACGAGAATACTTCAACACGTTTTACAAGTTAGTTGAATGGACAAATGACAACAAATTTCAGATGACAACGATTCTAAATTTTTTAAATATTATTACCTCTCTATACGCTATGTTTTATATAGAGAGAAAAATATAGGCCTAGTTCATATTCTTCATATTAATTTACTTCAATCCCAAACGAGTCCACTGGGAGGTGTAAGAGCACTTCGCTAATGCTGCACATTCAGACCCAAACAAACACAAACTTTTACATGTGTGACAGAACAATAATCAACCGACTTTTTAAATCACATTAAGTTTGTTATTTTAGGCTGTTTATTGAAGTAGGCCTATATGCTGTGGGAAAACTGCAATGTGAAGGACAAAATAGAGAGTAAAGAGAGTACATTTTTACCCGGTACAGTTGTGGTCAGAATTATTAGCAACCCTGGTAGGCTAAATATGATAAAAGATGGCTGTAAAAATAAATCTGCATTGTTTATCCTTTTGATCTTTCTTTTTTTATTGTTTTTTATTTATTTTGTTGTTCCAAAAATGTGACCTTTCATTGAAGTAAAACAATTAAAAGTGGGGGGAAATCACATTATGAAATAAATGTTTTTCTCCAAAACAAGTTGGCCACAATTATTAGCCCCCTTTTATTAAATACCTTTTGCCAAGATAGCTCTGAGTCTTCTCTTATAATGCCGGATGAATTTGGAGAACACAGACAAGAGATCAGAGACCATTCCTCATACAGAATCTCTCCAGATCCTGCAGATTCCCAGATCCATGTTGGCGCTTCTTCTCTTCAGTTCACTCCACTCATTCAGGTCAGGGACTGGGACGGTCATGGCAGAAGCTTCATTTTGTTCTCAGTGACACATTTTTGTGTTGATTTTGATGTTTGTTTTGGATCGGAGGCCGTTAGGTTTAGATTTTTTATATGTCGTATTTGCTAGAATCCATAATGCCATCTGAACAAGATGTCCAGGACATAAAAAATAGGCCTTCAACATTAAAGATCCAGCAGAATATTTAACCGTGGACATGGGGTACTTTTATACCTGTTTGCATCAAACACATCTGGTAGGTTTGCTGCCAGAAAGTTTTTTTTTTCTAAGTTTCATTTGACCATTTGAGGTTCCAGTCGTGTCTGACAACTGAATATGCTGAAGTTTGTTTTTGGATGAGGGAGGAGGATTTTTCTTGAAACCCTCCCCAACAACATAGGGATTGTTTGATTTTTTTTTAAGGCTTTCTGACTACAAGACTGAAATAATCTCTGTAATTCTCCATCTGTGATCCTTGGAGAGTCTTTGGCCACTGGAACTTTCCTCCTCGCTGTGCATTAGGAGGACGATATAGACATTATATTCATAACATCTTTAGTTGATTGGAACTTCTTAATTATTGCCCTGATTGTGGAAATGGGGATTTTCAATGCTTTAGCTATTTTCTTACAGACACTTTCTATTTTGTAAAGCTCAACAATCTTTTGCTGCACATCAGAACTTTGGTTTTACTCATTGTGATGGATGATAAACAGCCTTTGTGTTTCCTCATATTTATACTCCTGTGGAACAAGAAGTCATAGCTAGATGATTTCATGTTCCTAAATATTAACGGGAATATATATTTTACTCAAAGAAAATTCTAAGGGTGCCAATAATTGTGGCCAACGTGTTTTGGAGAAAAACATTTATTTCATATTGTGATTTCCCCCCCAATTTCAATCCTTTTACTTCAATGAAAAACATTTTCTTTAAGTAAAAGATCAAAAGGATAAACAACACAGATATATTTTTACAGGGGTGGCAATAATTCTGACCACAACTGTACATGCATATTTCCTTTTCTATATACTTCCCTTTTTTATACTTTCCGTTTAGCAAATTATTTTAACCTATAGTTTAACTTCTTCTGTTGTAACACCAGGGAACATGTTAACATGTAGTCAACGTAAGTTTCTTTACAAACACCTTCTTTTTTTGTTGGTCTCTCAAAGGCAGCAGAAGTCCTCAACACAAAGTAAGACAAAATTCGGTACGGCCACAATTAAGGTTATAATAATAAAATAAAGCTGTAGCATAATCAAATGATTAAAAACATGATGAATAAATAATTTATTTGAAACAAATTATTCTCTCACTAGAATCTATGTAAGTATCATTTTTATGATATTTTTAAAGATATTTTAAGGATATTTCTGTTATGCACTCAATGTATCACAATCACAATATTATATAACAATGAAGTTATTGAATAACTTTTTCATTTTGAAATTTGCAATTGTATGTCAATAGTTTATTACTTCCTAAATATAACTTCTGTAGGTTTAAAAGTCTTTAATATATGAATTACATGTTTCCTTGCAATAATTCCTTCCCATGCAAGACATAGCCAATGAAGATTGATATAGCTGACAAATCTTATTATTATGTTGTTTTCAGCATTGAGATTTTAGGCTACCATTTATATACATTAGTGCTGTCAAATCGCTTAATCACCTAACAATATAGACAACAATAGGCTGTGTGTGTGTATGTGTGTTTATATGTATACATATTTGCATACTGTACATATATGGGTGTGTATACACATATATTATATAAACAAAAGCTTCTTATGTTAGATTTGTCAGCAACCTAAATGCACATGGGTTATGTGTGTTTTAGATGCTGTGGCTGCAAATGCTCTTCAGTTAACTTAGTACTGCAGTGTAAAAAAAAAGAAGCATTTGTCAAAGTACAAATATTCCATCTAATAAAATGCATGTATAATTATTAGAACTATTATACCAGAAACAGCAGCCCTACAACATGAAGATGCGCGTGCCAGAGTCACAGAGCATTTGGATTGCAAATCTGGCAGCAGCAGTGGCAGGTCATGGCACGTTACACCATTTCAGCAGCAGCCCTGGGCTGTTTAGGCAAATGAGAGTGTGTGGCTGGCAGAGGCAGGGCATTTACCCTCTCTCCCCCTCTCTTTACTGCTTCTTATTCAAATTTGGGTCAGGGGTGAGGATTTCTCACGTCACACAAGCTTGCAGGCAAGATGGCGCTCGGAAAGCTGTGAGATGTGAAAACAGAATGACTGTTTGAAGAGCTTCTGTCGATGCTTTAAGGTACAGATACTTTATTATTACATACGCGTTTGTTTTTTGTTGTTGTGAGGGGAACATAACTGCGATTTAACGGAGGTTTGAGAGGGGTTTCTTATTTTTTAAAGAAACACTGGTTCCTCTAACATAGGCTACTGCTCCTATCGCGTGCCCACTGGGCTTTTAATGCACACACCGCGCGAGCGCAGCCTGGCAGGGGCAGATATGTGTGTTTTATCCAAAAAGCCCTATACCTGTTTCAGCATTGCTCATGCTATAACCAAATGCAATCTTTAAGACATGATTTAGGTGTTTAGTGCATCTTTATACTTTAGTACAAATGATCCGTCGTTACCTTAATGGCAAAACCGGATCAGTGGCCCTTTATGTGGACAGCATTCCTGTTTCACCCCTCCCTCAGTCACTGTTTTACCCTTTAACATGTATAATGCTCATATGGGGTATTTTTTTTAAATTATTTTATTTATTTAATGCATGCATTAAACTATTACTTTTTAAATTTATAATGCTCTTGTGTAATATGTGTTCATTCTTAATGCATGCATTTAGATGAAGACTTCTGGTTACTCATGTTTGTTTCTTTAAATTCATCATTGCAAATCGCAATTTATGAGTGGTAAAAAGGGAAACCTAATTGTGTTATCTGTCGAGTCTTGCCTGCTGTGTTTGTGTGCATGTACTTTCGGATCATCATGAATGTGTGTAGTAATGATAATGAAGCAACGCTGGTGAAGTGATTGAGTTTGTTTCTTTTGCAATAATGATCCTTGTGAGACATATACGCCATACAGACATTAAGATGGATAACTTTTTACCGAGCATTTTATGTTACAGGTCATATGTAAATTCTAAGTGTTGTGACAGGTCACCATTGCCAGGGACTGTAGTTTTGCTTTGTTACTGCATCCAATAAGATATTCCAGTGAAGATTTTAGGTTCTTATTTTTTTTTCTTGTAATGGATGTGTATGTGCATTTATGAAGAAAATATATGTTAGGTGCTTTGTTGTTGCATTATGAAGTGCATCTAATATTCTAAAGTGCTTGTGTGGTTCTTGGCTCTTCTTATTTCAACGATGCATGAATTTTAAATTAAATTATTTTACTTCTAGCCTATATCTTGAGGAGTGCTTGAGGGACCCTTTTAATCTCATCCATTTTAATGGGCTGGGGGAAGGGGCTTGTTTTACAGTGGTTGGTGGGTTTAGATCAGTGCCACAACATTAAAGTAACTCCCCTTCTGGGTGACAGTTTGCTTGAATGAGACTGATGATATTGTGATTTTTTTTTTTGTACAAAACGGGCACATGAAACAGCCTGTTATGCCTCTTGTCCATGCTGTTGTGATGAATGTTTTCAAGGTAAGCAAACCTGCAGATGCATGCTTTGCTTTCCTTTTAGAATGAGGCAATGATGTTTAGGTCCATGGTCCAGTGAGCCTTATCTTCAAATTGTAGAAGTTGCGTCCAGACGCTTCTCTGCGAGCTCAAGCTGGCCCTGTCTGTCATAATTGTTTTGTTGTCCTCTACAAAGGTCAGAGAAAACGAGAATAAAAGATGTGTTTAACAGATGTAGTGGCATTCATGTTAACATCTAATCAATACTCATATGAAAGGCAGCCCTCGGTTTCTGCTTTGAATAATACAGATGATCAGATCTATTGAGTGGATGGGGCGGGAACTGAGCTTGAAGACAGTTTATTTAGAGCCATTATTGTGAAGATCGTTAGTAATTGTGTTGTGGGTTTGCATTTTGATTGAATTCTTATTTGTTTGTTTGTGTATTTGTTTGTCTCTCAAAGGAGAACAATGTTTTTCTCCAATTCTTCATGAAATTTATGATATTTTTGACAGCTTTATCTGTTCATCTAGTCATGCCAGCTCTACTAGTCTTGTCTGGTTGGGTAATAATGATGAAGTATGTTTGACTTATTCCTAAAATTCGTGGTAAATGAGGGAAAATGGCAGTAAACATTGTTTGTTGGTTGATTGAAATGATTCAACTTGAGTCCATTTCGATTCTTCACCGGAATATAGGTTAACCTCTACTTAATTGTTTAGTTTTAACCTTTTAGGCCAGTTTAGATGTTCATGCATATATACACACATATATATATATACACACACACACACACACACACATATATATATATGTGTATATATATATATATATGTATATGTCAATGCATGCATGGTGTGCATGTTGCGTTAAGGCATCACCCCATGTCTGAAATATCACCTAACATGCTTAATATGTTTATTGACTAGATCCTTTTAACCACTTCTTGGGCAGAACAGCAGACATCATTGTATAGATGTTGACGAATATTAATGTGATTTATCTATTGAGGGTTATTCCAGGGTTGCCCAATCTGGTTGAGTGGTTGGTTTTTCCCCAGGTTCCCTAATTCTTGGTTTCCATCACAGATAAATAGCCACTCTATGTTATATTGAACATGTCATGTGTTGTAATCTTCATTAAGTTAAATTGCAAAATGCACAGACGTTTTGTGTAGAGTACATTTGAAACAGGTTTGTGAGAATGTGGTTGTTTGCTGTCCTCTGACAATATTTCATTGGGTGGTAGTGAGTCCAGTTTCTCAGGTATTGTAAAAATTTTAGCCTAGCAGTGTAGCCAGATGCCAAGAAATGCAAGTTCGTTTTCAACATTATTCAAAATGATCAATGGTATAATCACAGTGCAAGTGGTCTTTTTGTTTAAATACACATTCTGGTCTTATCGTGCATGATTCATCGCAGCACGTTATTCCAAATAAAAATCCTAATTGTATGCTCCACTTCTCAAGCAGCTTTCCTTCTCAAACAATTTTGTTTAATATCCATTATGACATATATGTCCGTTGACACGCAGCAGCTAGTTGTTTTGTCATCATCATTAGGAAGGTTGTACGCAACTTTTTTTGGTTGGAACCCCTTTTTTGTAGCTCAAATAGCACGTAACATTGAATAAAATACACACAGGCAGTGGATGAAGGCCTTGAATTCTTCAGATAAGTGATATTGTGTTATCTCTTAGTTGAGGTCATTCATCAGATTATTCGGATCAGGTTTGCTTGGCTTCCAGGTTGGCCTGGGTCTCTCGAGGCTGGTGGTTGGTTACAGTAAGCTCTTAGATCTTAATCTCTGAATGCATCTATGAAAGTGTCTCTTATCAAGTTAACCCACCTGATGTTATTAAAACTAAACTTGCGTAAATATTCTTGGAGGTCCTAATGTTTTAGAGATTTTAGTTAGCTTGAATTCTCACTGAAACTTTCTGACACTTTAAAAATGTATTATGTTTATGGTTGTTTCTTGTTCTTAATTTGCTGTAGGGTAGATATTATATGTGGATGCATCTCATGAATAATGTTTTGTTTCACCAATGCCCCCTTTCATAAGAGCAAAAGTGCTCTCTGTGTTTTTATGGCATTAAGACAATAAAATCAGGGCCCCAGGGGTCTGTGCCACCGGATAAGCTTGTTTATGAGGTTAAGCGCAGTCCTTGCCAGACTTGTTTACCCGTGTTGTTACTGGCCTCTTTTGCACTTTGACTTTTTTCAGTCAGCAATCTCTCTGATTAGAGTAGTTGTTTCATCTCTGGGACAGGACTGCTGGTCTTTGAGGAGAGGTCGGAATGTCGGCAAAGCAATTGAAAGACCAGCAGCATCTTATCAAGAATTGTGTGCAACGTCTAGATAAATGTGTTTCTCAAAAGTCTTTTGTTTTTTGGGCATTGGGTTTTGGGTGCTATCAAAGTTTTCCCCTAACTGTTGTTTTGTTGTTATCTAGGTTCTTTATCTGTACCACTGTACTTGAGGCCTATAAATAACCTGAGAGATGGTGTTGATATCAGGCAAATAGGGTTTAGTTTTATGTCAGGGCATACTGGTTTTTATGTGACAAGTAACTAGAGATATGAGAGCAGCCATTTAGGGATCAGACTTTGTTCAGATTGTAAACATGAAAGAGTATTAAAATGTTCAGCCTGTTTTCCCTTCATAATGAAGTATGAAATGGCTGAAAATTAAACAATTTGTCTCTTTTTTGTGCATTCTTGAGTTTCTTGAGTTTTTTTGTCCATATTTAATTTAGTCATTTAAAGCTGTTGGATTACATTTTTGCCCTTTTAATGTACTACATTTGTGGAAATTTAAATATCTAGTGAAGTTCACTTCATATTTATTTTATACATTTCCTGAGTAATCATTAGTTTGCTTTAAACAGTCTTAAACTCTGCTGACTGAAATTCTGCGGACTTATTTCCTGTCTCCATTATTGGTTTTGGCTTGGTTGTACATTGCCATCATGAATTAGCTATAAATAGTTAATCTGTGTAATAATTACTTCTTTAGTCTTTCATTTAAATTATGGATTTTATTGACTCAAATATGCAAGGGAAAGTTTTACAATAATCCAGTAAAAAAAAAAGTTTTCCAATTGGGTGTTCCTCAGGGGCGGGTACTCCAGCTAAGTGTTATCTGGCTAATTTTTGTCATCAGTTGTTCTTAAAGAAGGCATTGAATAATCACAATGTTGTGAAATGTGAAAATGTGTTTGGGCTTTGTGCAAAGATAATTGACACGGCCAGTCTCAGTTGGTCTGAGTGCCAGAAACCTTCTTTGCCACATTACAAAGATTCTGCTGCAAGCTGAGGCCTGTTCGTCCTGTGGAAAGGGTGCTGGTTTACCTGTTTCCCACCACACCCTTGGTGATATCCCAGCTCAGGTTTCAAGCTGTCTGTCACACAGGCCCGTCGTTGACGTTCACTAGCCTTTTTCACCCAACCCCCATATCACAACAAAGGGAATGACCCTGGAGGCTGGCATTAATGTCTGCTGGCAGGGACGTTAAGCCGTTGTGGACGCCCTTAGAAGAAAATAAATTGTGTTACTGTTCAAGCCTTTTATCCATTCTCTGGTTTTAGCTGAAAGTTAAGAAATTGTACACACTTAAAGAATAAGATTCCAGCTTATGCATACTATCATACTATAGCTTATGCTTTCTCCACAAGCATGCTCTGAAAGCAGATACCATAGTTGCCATGGTCTGGAATATGTGCTTAAAAGTTTTAATTAAGAGCATAGCATTTCTAGATTTTAAGACCCTGTTCTGGTTGAATGTATTCTGATGATGTGGATTGGATTGGTCATAAGAGTTTTGTGGCTTCACTTACTCTTTATACTAGTGTTCTGAAACATTGACAATTTACTTTTAGCAGCTATACACACTTACATCTATACAATTATTCTTTGTTTGTAAAGTTAACCAAAAATATTTGTCACTAATGTTGCACTGCACAGGATTTTGTCCAATCAGATCCTCCTGCGACTGACCAGAAAACTGTGATGTAACCATTGACTGTTTAAAAATAAGGAATAGGTGCTTCAGTATACCACACCCAATTGCAAATGTCAATATGGGTCAGAAAACCAGCAAAGTGTCAGAAACATGTTTTTGCTACAAGTGTTTGATGTAAAACATGAAGGGGGTTTTCCCCCTTGACAATAACTAACTTTTTTTTCTGTTTTAGGTTTCATAGGTGAAGAAAGTTGGAGGAAATGGAATTGCCAAATCATGCCAAACAATTGCTGCTGCAGCTAAACCAACAAAGAGCCAAAGGTTATCTGTGTGATGTGATCATAGTAGTAGAAAATGCCCTTTTTCGGGCACACAAGAACATTCTGGCAGCCAGCAGTATCTATTTCAAATCCCTTATCCTTCATGACAACTTGATTAACCTCGATACAGACATGGTCAACCCGTCGGTTTTCCGGCAGGTTCTAGACTTCATTTACACTGGCAAGCTTTTGTCATCTGATCAGTTCAGTGACCAAAATTTCAATGCCCTTCTAACGGCAGCAAGCTACCTCCAACTTCATGACTTAGCTGCTCTCTGCAGGAAGAAGCTCAAGCGTAATGGGAGATCCCTTCTTAATAAACCCACCACGCCTACCAATGGAAGAACTTCTAGGAACCAAAGGCTATCTTCTACACCTGTAATTCCAAACCAAATGTCAGGGTTAAAAGACAGTGAGAAGACAAAGAGGCATGAGGAGCTACTCAAAGATGACTTGTCTGAGGACGAGATGTTTGCGAGAAATGCCCACTGTGCCACCTCTGTGAATTCGCTCAGTCCCTCAACGAGTAAGAACGGAAGCAACGGCAGTTGTGGCATGCAGGAACTTGGCCTAGACCTTTCCAAGAAAAGCCCCACAGGGAGCACAGCCACTGAAGAAGTCAGTCCCAGCAGCATCCCACAAGAATCACCTCAGTCTGCCTCAGAATCCACAGCCAACAGTGCCTCATTTGATGAGAACACCAACACGCCAAACCTCACCGCTGGAGAGCCCATGGAGCTGGGTGGAGGAGAATGTGAAGAAAGCCAACCACCTCCAGAAGTTGACCTGCATAAAAGCTCCCGGCAGGTTACCCGGCAGAGACGGCAACCCAAAAGTGAAGGCAAAAAGGTTGAAGATGCGAAACTTAAAACTTTACCCAACGGAGTTACCAAAAGATTGAAAGTGGCTGGTGAGAGGCTCCCTGGTGGAGGTAATGGCAACTCCAAAGCATCCTACCAGTGTAAAGAGGAAGAGGAAGATTTGGAGAATGGACAGGAGCAAAGTGAAGAGAGCGGACAGAGCGAGAGCGAAGGTGGTCGGAATAGCGCCAATTACGTCTACCGTCAGGAAGGCTTTGAGCCTGCACTGGGTGACAACCTTTACGTTTGCATTCCCTGTGGTAAAGGCTTCCCAAGCTCTGAGGAGCTGAACGCCCATGTGGAGACCCACACAGAGGAAGAGTTGTACATCAAAGAGGAGGATGATGATTCCTATCCAAAGGAAGATGAAGTAGAAGCAGAAGACTTGTCTTCGCAAATAACCCATATCCACGGCACAGAGTCACGTCGCTTTAGCTGCTCGGTCTGCAACAAGAGCTACAAAGATCCAGCCACTCTTCGTCAACATGAAAAGACCCACTGGCTCACCCGTCCCTTCCCCTGCAACATCTGCGGCAAGATGTTCACCCAACGTGGCACCATGACACGCCACATGCGTAGCCACCTGGGGCTGAAGCCCTTTGCCTGTGAGGAGTGCGGCATGCGCTTTACCCGCCAGTACCGGCTCACGGAGCACATGCGGGTTCACTCAGGTGAGAAGCCGTACGAATGTCAGCTATGTGGGGGCAAATTTACTCAGCAGCGTAACCTCATTAGCCACCTACGAATGCATACCTCCCCGTCATAAGCCAAAGACACCTTGAACAGGAGACCCTCAGCAAAAAGAGTCAATGCACACCTCTTCCTTTTGAAGTACACTGCAAGGAGCCGATAACCCAAAGCAGGATTCTCTTCTGCTGTAAATAACAGGAGGAGCCTTTCAAACAATGAGCCCCAACAATGGAAAGAATAAACCAACTGGTATGAGTTTATGGGCTTATGATTTTTTTTTTTTTTTATATTGCTGTGAATGTAAAAATTGGGTACTAATGTTGTTTTATGATTTCTTGGGATATTGTGACCACTCTCTCAACCACTGCTTTTGCTTTTACGATCTAGAGTCCATGTTGGCTGTCTGATTGTTTTTCTTGGTATCCCAGAAATATTCCTTCTTTCCAGTCTTGGTCCTTGTTAAAGTATCACTCTCGAGAGTTCTGGTGGTATAATCAATGTAAAACTCTCAGCAAGGTTTGAGCTTGTAATGACCAGGTTATTCTATATAGAAAGGTTAAATTCTTTGAAGCGGGGTCTCAAAGATAGTGTTGTCAGACATGCAAGATGGCTTGTCTGTCATCATTTATGTGGTGTTTCATAAAAGCTTTGTGCATCCAACCAAACATATCCCAGTATACCTACTCTGCACATCACATCCATTGGCTTTATTCTAGGTGTGGCTGGAATACAGGGTCTTTGATAAGTTTTGTACTGGAAAAACCATAATGTACCCTGGTCCTACATCTGGATGCAAGCCAATAGCAAAGTGGTGACGAGAGGCCATGGGTGTCCTTTGTCGTTTACTCGTATTAGCATATAGGGGTTTACTCTCAAAGAAAAGCCAAACTTAAAGGTACTTGTTTTTAGATTTCTTTAGATAACTTATTGATATGCCTCTGTGAATGTTTTAACTGGAAACTCTTTCCTTTTTTTCTTTTGGGATCAGAGAGGGTTGGGTTGTTTTGGGTGATGTGTTGGGCAGGGTTCATTTTAGTGATGTTGAACTTCATAAATTATGTCAGTACTGTTGTTTTTCAGTTTTTTTATTACATTTTTTCCCTTCACTGAACAAGGCGAGTCCGTATGGACTTGTCTCATTGCTACCTCTTAATTAAGAACAATACATTCATTGGAACTATGGAGGTCTCTGAATATAGATGTATAAAGTTTGCTGAGGCTTTCAAAGTAGTTGTCACCTGCCCATCAACAAAGGTTTTTCTTTTTTAAAGCATTAATGTAGAGAATAGCTTCTTTGGGCGCATGTATTTAAGGTATTGAGAGTTTTATGTCAGAGAAATCCAAAGATAAATTTAATATTGGGGAGAATGGCTTACCAACAAATGTTTCTTGTAGAATATCCCTACCAAAGGTTTTAGATTGCATTGCAGGAGGTAAGGATGTACTTTTGTCTTTTAGTTCTTGACGAAGAGCAATGTAGTGGGATGTTAGTTTGTACTTGACATTTTACTAAAAACCAATGAACTTCTGTCTTCTGGTGGATGGTGGGCCGCTGGCTTTCCGGGTTTTTTTTTAAGTTTACAGTTAGTTTCTCAAGAGTGTCTTTTGGTTTCTTACTTTGTCTACAGAGAGACTTTGAAGAACTTCAGAAGGACTAATTTGTTTTAGTTCAGAGCAAGAAAAAAAACATATGAGAGCATTACGTGTTGTAGGTTTTTGTTACATGTCGACCATACTTGGAAAGCTTACTGAGTGAGGAGGAATTGATGCACTGGATTGCTTATTAGTCATCAGCCCCAAATAAAACCTTGTTCTAAAACGGTGCTAAGTTATGTGGCGTCGCGTAAAAACCATTATAATTTATTAATTCGAGGTATAGGTATTGTAAAGTGTGCATGTTAAAAAGAATTTATGGTTATTCAAAATGCTGGTAATTGTTGAGTGAATGTTACATGGTCAGTGTTGGGTAAACGCTGATGGATGTATAGTTCAGTGCTGAATTCTTCGTTGCCATCTTCATTTCATAACTCTGTTACGGATTAATTATTTAGCCAATCCCAGTGTATCACATTCCATGAGTAATTCTTAGCCTTCTTAATGTAAAAGTCTTAATGGCATTCCTTTTTTTTGGTTCTTTCTCCAATGGCTTGTGTTTGTGCTTTCTAACGATGAACTTTGGGGTGCAGCTATAGTCGTGTTAACGGAGCAATGTTTACAGACATCTTTTTCCTGGAATCCTTTTGGTCTTTAATTTGCCTGCTCAAGCTTATTCAAGTTTGATTTTGAAGTGTCTCCATTAGTAATTCAAATTCAATACATTGGAGACATTTATAATTTCTCTATAAACTCATTCTGTTTACACTCAATATTCATGTCTTTGCAGCATTAACACCAAAGCTAACCCCAATAGTCAGTTATATATAACGTTTAACTGAATGCAAGACCGTCACCAAAAAGTCTCATTTTCAGATTGTGCATATCTTGGATGTTGAAATTTGTTTTGTTACAGTATAAGTCCACTCTGGTGTTGATACACATCTCAGCTGAGGGAGACTTTTTTTATATATATTTGATGTTGCTGATGTCAGTTGTACTGATCAAGATTCCAGGAAAAAGTTCCCACTGATATTTTACTAATTTACAAGCTCTTCATTTGATTACCATCAAAGAACCGATGTGTTGGGTGATGCTGGGCTCTATTTTCGATCCCAGCGTTTGAGACTATAGCTGAGAGAACTGGGAGAGCAGAAAAAAGGATGACAAAAAGTTTCAAACTGTGACAATAATATTTCTACTTCAAATCTTCAGGGATAGTTCTACATATTTTGAAATGCAGAGCTTTCGACTACATTTGTATGACTGTGTCAATACTGTGTCAATTTCTGTATTTTATTGATGAAAAACAAAACACTAGTTTCCTACGAAATAGATTTTACGAGTGTGTTCCCATTTCAAAACGCCTTCAATTAAACAAAACAAAAACAAAGCCAGAGATGTTTTACTTTTAAGTTCCAGAGTGTTTTTGAAAAAATAAAAAAATAATGAAAAAAAAGCATTCTAGTAAGCGCAAAATGTATAAACTAATAAGATTAAAGCTCATACCCAAATTTTCAGACTATTTTCTAAACCAAAGCACATTTTGAATGATTGATTGACATTAAAGATGCTTGTGTATAATATCTCATTGTTTACATAAACTCTTTACAGTCATAGACCTCAGGTGAGGGGAGGCCAGTTTGATCCTGCTTCTGTGTATGTCACCACTTTAAACGAAAGCAAACCGAATTGTAACCGTGTGTCTTACCCTGTGAACGTAGCCGCATGCTTTTGATTTCGGTGGGCTTCTACATTTATTGATTTGGCGATTTGGCCCTTTAAGATGTGCCGAGACTTCCCTTATAAAAATCATATTGTCGTTGACATGATTATTTTTATAAATCGCTGCTTTTTTAAAAAATATGTAAATACGCATGAAATAAAACTACATACACATTTACCTCAAAGTAACTTTTTAGGACTTGCTGCATATCTATCTATCTATCTATATATATATATATATATAAATATAAATAAATATATTTTATTTTTTAAGTTTTTTTTGAGTCATCTCTTTTTTTTTTTTTTTTTTTTTTTTGTCTATTGTTTTAAACGTGTTGTTTGTATTCTGAGCTGCCTGTTTTTTTTCGTTTCTTGTTTTTTATTTTTCTTCATTTGTCCACAAAAGAAGCAACTTAAAAACCGACTGGCCTCTCCTCCGTCTACATTGGTGCAAACACTTACTGACAGTGTTCACTTTTTTTTTTATCAAATGTCTATTGTCAGTGATGAATGTATTTATTTGTTTGATCCTGTTTTCACTTTTTAAGAGTTCACTTTGGGTGAGACGACGTGTCTTCAGGGTCTTGAGTTTATTCTGTTGTAGTAAGCTGAGAGGTCCATTTTAAAAAAAGAAAGAAAAAAAAGACACGACAGATCATTTTCAAAACCTGTGAAGACGTAGACATGAGGAATGTATTTTTCCATGAAGTGTCCATCATAAAGGATGTATCCCACATCGTTTTTGTAATTCTTATCTCACTCAAAGCATGCACGTGCTCTGGATCATGTGTTTTCTGTTACGGACACTTGAAGACTGTTTGTCGATTTTGAGTGTTCTCTGTCTGGATGCCTCTGCCCACTGATACAGGAAGGGACCCTTTAGAATTGTGTCAAAGGCATTCAAGGTTGTGTTTTGTGTATTGAAAGCTGCCATGTTGTTGCACGCTGTGATTCAAGGCTACCGGTCGATTCCATTTTTTTATTATTTGCAAGTGCCCAACAGAGCCAAAGGTTTTTCCCAAGAAATCTCTTCACTTTCTCAATAGCGAACAGAATGCATCTCATATCTTTTTAAGCTTTATAAAATGCACTTTCTAAGTTCTCACTGAGGTTCTTTACGCAAGATCTAGGCGATTACATCCTCTCAGTTATTTACAAATCGCAAACTTTTAGACAATTTTTATCTCACACTATTTTGCTGCTAATGTGTAGTTTTGTCCAATTCTACATATCCCAGATAGTATTATGCCTTTTTTTCTTTTCTGTCGACATAACTGGTAAGTGTTAGGCGTTCGTAGGGACCTCAAGTTACCAAACCAAACCAACCCAAACAAACTAAACCAAAGCCAGATTTACAAGCATGTGCATAGCAGGTGGGCATTTTTCCCATATGTTTTCACTTAAACGCCATATCACGCTTAAATGCTAGAGCGTTAGTCATCCTAGCCTGTCCACTCCACCTTCATAAGCATTCCAATAACTTTATATGCTGATTAATATTTCTTTTCAGTTTGAATGGATGCAGGATGTCAGATTACAGAGGAATTTGGGGAGAAAAAAGTTTGGCACACTTGTGAGGGAAGACAAGTTGACGATTATTAGTTGGAATTACTGTTGCGTGTGTTTTCGGTCAGCCTTGAACACAGATCGCGAACAACATGGCGGTTTCGCCTTCCTCAGAGAGCTTGTATTCAGGTCAGAGCTACATGCAGCTCGAATTCTGTCTCATGTGAATAAAACACGGTGTACAGAGCTCATCTCATGTTCACAGTCTTAATGTACAGCTACCAGAAGTCATTTTAGAATCTTTTCATTAAAATCTTGATCAAAAAATTCTGGTGTCCTTGTGTGTTTGAATTCCTTCCTGTTTGTTTGCTTTTGTCACTTGCAATGGAAGTAAATGCAGGAAACATCACTTTTTGACCATGTCTGTGCAAAGATATAAACTGATATTTCAACTATCTTGACTCTGTGCAAAGCCAGAAAACTCTGTAACTTTAGCATGAACAGATGCAGGAAAATAACTTTTTACATAAATCCAAACATTGGAATTAAACGAATAAATATAAGCTCATCTGCCTAGAAAAGTAGTCATTAAAAGGGTTAGTTCACCCAAAAAATTAAAATTATCCCATAATTTACAATACATCAATACGTCATGTGTGGGGTCAGAGGTCACTCTTCCACCGGATCTAGACTCACGTACGGCTGTTGTCGGAAGCCAGTGATTATAGGCTATAAAGTTATAATTATGGATATTTTTCTAACAAGATGCATGGCTTCGCTTCAGAAGGCCTTTATTAACCAATTGGAGCAATATGGATTACTTGATGGGACGGGTGGATGGATGCGCTTCTTTGGGCTTCCAAAACTCAGGATATTATTTAATATTACTGATTGTGTTCGTCTGAAAGAAGAAAGTCATATACACCTAGGATGGCTTCAGGTGAGTAAATTATAGGATAATATTATTTTTGTGAGAACTATCCCTTTATGATGTGGATAACTTTTTAAAGAACTAATGTGAGTGCATTAACAAAAATGTCATACCTCGACTTTTTGTGCCCTAAAAGGGTCTTATTTACAATCGCTTTAAAGGAAGAATCCATGCAAGTGCTTCTGCAATAATCTATGGTAGGCCTACCCAGTATGTTGTCGCCTTAAAATGCCCAATTTACATCCATTGTAACTTTAATGCATTGCAAAATGCATTGCTTTATATTTATTATTGATTGAACTTGATTTTCTGCTGATTTAGGAACATTCCAAGTTCATTCACATTTAAGTCAGCTCTACTTTCCAGTCCTAATCACATTCAAACTGCACTTGAGTTTCCACACCATCCACAGCCGAATGTTGCGTCAGTGAGCCCGGGGGTCAGCGATGATTAATGACGAGAGCGAGAGGATCTGGGCCCCTCCCCCCGGACGGGCTCTTAACCGGCCGTGGCACAAGGGGTCCGTCTGCCATCTGGGAGTCCCTGTCAGAGCTTCACCAATCAGAGTTGGCGGCTCGCTCCTTCACCAGTGCTTTTCTTTCTCTTTTGCTCTGCGTTTTCGTGGCCGTTTAGACCGGCCCTCCTTTTGTTCCCCCCTCTCCTCCTCCTGCAGGCTTGCCAGTGTATGTCAAGAGGCCAGCGTGCACCTCCCTACCCCAAGGGAAAAGAGGGTTGGCATTTTTATGGTCCTTGTGAGGCTGATTCTACAGGGCCATTAAGCCCCGCCTCAAGTGGTGTCACATGCCAAATGACCCTGAAAGGGGTCAGTTTCAGGCACAATGAGTTGTATGTTGATGCCGCCTCCCCCCGCTCGCCCCGTCTGCTAAGTATAGATTAACTATAGACACATCTGCGAGGAGGCAAAATCACATGCAGATCTTGCAGGAAGCCCTTAAATGCATGAAAGGCCTTTCAGCGTCCAATGCCCGTGCTCATGGCATCTGCTGCGTGATGCACATTTGCATCCGAAAATGTTGATGTTGGTTAAGGCAAGCTATGGCTGGTGGTTCGGGTTAGTGGTTTGAACAAACTCCTGCATTTAATGAGCCATATCTAGACTTGTGCCTGTAAGAAACCAACTAGAAAAAATGTGCATCGCAACAGGCTGATAAGCATTCGTAACACCACATAGCAGCATTAGGCAAGTGACAAAAGCAATTGAAAAAATCCTACATAGAGGGGTTTTTTTTGGTGCCACTTTTTTTTATACGATGTGATATTCTCAAAGACGTTGCATGTCATCTCTTTGGATGCAAAGTCCTAAAATGTTTGCCAAACACCTTCGCTTGGCCTTTTTTCTCTGCGGTTTGCATAAGAAGTGTTGCACCAGGTGTCAGCCTCACCAGTACAGCAGCTGCCCCTCGAACGCTGGAGGGGGGGATACATGCGAGCCCGTCCGGCAGAATTGAGTCTATTCTTCTCTATTTCTTTCACTCTTTCTTTCACTGGGCTGAATGTAATGGCACAGACTGCCAGGCTGACAGTGCAACGGCCCAAAAGAAACGACCCTACAGGTGGTGGGCACTGCGAGAGTTTAGCATATTGATCCTTTCACATGGAATAGTACAGCAGCCTCTCAGAGAGAGAGAGAGAGAGAGAGAGAGAGCCCCTGCTCTCTATTTACACTGTGCCATGGCGCTTTACAAAACAGGCTTTAGGGCAACACATAATGGGCTCTTTTGCCTGAGCTTGAAGGGCCACAAAGGACAGGGAGAAGAAAAAGAGGTTTAATGTGAAATTCTGATGCCTTTTTTCCCTTTTTCTTTGTTCTTCGGTGCACATGATGATGCTAGACTGGGTAATCCAAAGGTACAGTTGATTTTTGAAAGATGCAGGATGCTGAAATTGCTGCTACCTGTAAGAATGTTTCTGTGGTGTATTAATGTGGTTACACTATATTTTAAGTTGACGTATTTACATTGTACTTGCTCATAAGTACTGAGTAATATTCATAATGCACTTACTATAGAGTTACGGTTAGGGTTTGGTTTAGGGTTAGTTACTTGTAATTATGCATACTTTACTGTTATATAGTAAGCATGTAATGTGTAACTAAGTCACCTTAAAATAAATGTTACCATTAATGTTTAATGTGAGGTTTGCAGATTTGATAACTGGATTCACAAACCAATATATAATATATAAGAAAATAAGCACATTTCACAATTATCAGGTTTTTAACAAGTCTTGGAAACAATGTAAATAAATTACAATATTTGCAATAACAGAAAAGCAAAAAGTATATCAGTAATTAATATTTTCCAGTCACACGGTTTAAAGGTTTTAGGTCAGTAATCATAAAAAAAAAAAAAAAAGGAATTCATACTTTTATTCAGTGAAGAAGACAAGTTAAATTATCTAAAGACAGTTATAATATCAAGAGATTTCTGATTAAAATAAATGATCTAGAATAATGATAATATGTCCAGAATAATCAAAAAACAAATAATTCAAAATACTATGTATGATGGTTTCCACAAAAATATGAAGCAGCACAACTGCTTTTAACATTGATAATAATCATAAACGTTTCTTGAGCAGAAAATAATTATATTAGAGTGATTTCTGAAGGATCATGTGACACTGAAGACTGGAGTAATGATGTTGTAAAGTCATCTTTGATCACAGGAATAAATTACATTGTACAATAAATTACAATAGTAAAAGTTATGATTTGTAATAATATTTCACAATATTATTTTTGATCAAATAAATGCAGACTTCAAACAAAATCTTACCAACCCCCAACTTTTTTTTGTTTGTTTATTCTTCCTCATAATGAACCATAGACGGAACCATTAAGGAATCAGCATCATTATCATATTCCTCCTGATTACAGTGTGTTTATGTGCGATGGACTCAAACCCTTGCTGTTTCACATGCATGATTGTACCTGCTCCAGTGAAGCCTGGCCTCTAGGACAACATTTTTAATCAGGAACTGTCAAGCCCGTTTGATTAACATTAATGGGTCACATGGGCCGAGGCCCCGCTGTATGTATGCAGATTCACTGAGGGTCCGACAGCACGCGCAGAAGCGCGCTCGCGGCCCATTCATCACTGTCATGTTGCATTAGTGTGTGTGTGTGTGGGTGTGTCGGAGAGAGCAGAGGGTCTATGATCAAGATCACCTCGTCTACGTGCTTAAAAGGATACGATGAGGTCTGTAGCAGCAGCTTACTAATAAATACTACAGTAATACTGGGATCTTTACTCACCATGACTTGTACTGGGTGTTAGTATTTTGCTCAAGCAGCAGGAAGATATGTCTCGATGCAAAATACCGTAGAGATGGCATTTTACTGGATATTTTACTAAATGTTGCGATTATGAACTTTGTGATGTTTGATTTTTCGGTGACCAGAAGTGCACAAGCTGTCACGATGTACTTGAACTACAAGAGTGGACCATTAAAGGTAGAGTAGGCGATTTCAGAGAGGCGAGCTAGCTTTGAAAGCATGACATCTTCAGTGGTTTTCAAAGCCGCACCTCCTTCAACACACATGAACGTGTACAGCGAGTCTGCAAAGCATCAGGAGAGGAGAGGCGGCATTAAACTCACGTCTCAAAGCACATACTAATACAATAATAATGAACATAACTTATAGAGCTGGGTCTTGTACCACATGACAGCAGTAAAGAGTTTCAACCAGTATAACAAAGTGTTTATAAAACAAATTGCCTGTTCTACATTTAAAAGTGGGCGTTTCATAGGCTACCTGAGCAGAGTCATGTGATTGGAGGAGAGGATTTGAAAAAGTAGATGGATTGATGTCAGTAGTGTTGTTTTTTATACAGTGAATTATTAGGCAAGTTGAATTTCTGATCATTTTATTTTTTTCAGGCACATTTTACCAATTCCAAACCACATTAAAGGGACTAACCACAGACTAAAGGGTTCACACATAATCCCGAAAACTGCAATTTCTAGTATTGTATTAGTATTGCATCCTTCTCATGGACATTTCATAATTTTTGACTTTTCAATCTGAGTTAAATCTCTTTTCTGGGAAAGAAAATGTGTCTAATAATTATGCACACCTGAATATAAAGCGATTTTTATTTCCAGCCTTCATGAACAATTATATATCACTTATATGATTAAATACAAAATGAATTGTAGTTATTAAGATTAATGTGGTTTAGAATTGGTAAAATGTGCCTTAAAAACAAAAAATATGATCAGAAAAACAACTTGCCTAATTCTGCATTTTCATATGTATTTTGTTTTCATTTAAATTCATTTTTTTGTTCTGTATTTTATCATTGCTATTATTGTTATTATTACTTTTAAATATGTCTATATAGTGTTTACGTTTTAGTTTATGTAGTTTTAGTTCATCTACTTCAACTTAAACTAAATAAAAATGAGAAATTTTCCCATGTCAACTAACTGAGACAAAATAAGTAAAATTATTTTTATTTAATTTCAGTTCATGTTTATTTTATTTCAAATAATTTATTCTATTTAATGAAGGATAATAATAACCCCGATGTCAGCTGGGGAAAAAAGTTGTTTCAGAAGTGGAGCAGGTTATTTTGATGAATAATTATGACATTATTTTACTTTAGTAACGTCACTGAAGAATCGTTCAAAAAATAAGACCAGGAACATTTAATAGGAAAATAAATAGAGTTAAATTAGTTTACACATCTGTTGTAGAATTTGCAGAAAAGGAAAGCTGCTGCTTTAGCATTGCAAATGAATCGGTCATTAACTGAATTCTAGAATATTTATCAGTAAATCAGTTTTATTTTGTAATATCAGTAATATTTCAGGTCACATGAACCAAGACATTTTTTCACTCAAAATGTCAAAACGCAAACATGCTTTCAGTGTTCGATTAAAGCTCAAGTGGACATTAGTTCATATTCAAACAGCTAACAATATCTATCAATCGTTATAAGTGAAATTTGATGGTTTCAATTATGTTTGTTCGGAGCATTTTGTTTAGTCAGCGAGGCACAGTTTAATGGAGAGTTCACAAAGAAACTTTAGTTGAAATATGAAGCAGCAAACAAAGATCGTATTGAAACTGACTGCAGCTGCATCAAAAACCGTAAGTAAATGATTTCATAATGCTATGTCTGTAAATTATGGTTTTATATGGATCATGTTTTCAATAGCAAGTGGGTGTTGATACATAACAGTGTCTGTTACTGACAAGCCTTAAAGGAGCCGCGCCTTAAAACTGATCATTTCAGACAGAGGCTCAGAATGAAGGTGGAAAATAATCATTTTTTCCATATATATATATTTTTTTATGCAAAAAACTTTATTAATATTATAAGTGAACCTCAAGAAAAAAAAAATCTTTAAATCGGCAGATGACAAAACTGCATCATGCGCTTAGAATAAACTGGTGTAGACACTAATATCGTTATAGTTATGGTTCATGGTGTGCACAGGCCTTTAGTTGAAAGTATTCTTGGCACGTTGTCATGACGAGCAGCTACACATTAAAGCCCATAATCTCTAAGCTCATTAGAAATGAGAGTGTCAGTACTGGAGCCCTAATGCAAGCACTGCGCTCGTGCCCAGGGCAATCCCATCAGGACGTCCCTCACGAAACACAGTGTAGTTCACACACAGGATTCTGCTCACTTCACTGTGATGTTCAAGAAGTGCAGGCGCTTGCTTCTGCTCATGAGTTGCAGAATCCTCTGTGGTCTCTGCGCCAAACCAGCAATGAGACACACTGAGTGTTTTCTATCTGCACCAGCCCCCCCCCCCCCCGCAGCGCCTCCAGCCGTGTCCCGGACAGAAGGGAGGGCTTCAATCGCGCTTGCTGAAAATTGCCCTGTCGAGAATAAATGGGCACGTTTCAGGAGACGGGAGAAATCAGTGGCAACACCTTTTTATTGCGGCCCACCCCCACCTCCCCCACCCCTGAGTGCTCAGGGAACTGTTGCCGTGGCAACCCAGTATTTCCACTAATGTATGGATGTGGAAGTGGAATTCCTGGAGACAGTTGAGGCTTCTTGAGCTACAGTTCTCTTACAAAGCAGATCCAGCTCTCTCTCTCTCTCTCTCTCTCTCTCTCTCTCTCAACTTACAGAAAACTACAGTATATATAGGCTTTTGGCCTCTATAAAGTCACAGAATTCAAATCAAGAGATATAAATTGTAAAAATACTCAACAATTGTATTATTATCTGATATATATATATACTCACACACATTCATACGTACATACATGTTATGTTATAAATACACAGACACCCAACATACTGTATATATATATATATATATATATATATATATGAATAAAAAGTTAAAAATATAGTTTTTAGTTAGAAATCGTAAGAAATATTTTGTAACAATATAAATCTTTAGTTACATTGTACATACAAATACAGTTACATACAATTATATTGTATCAATATATCAGTTTTGATCAATTTAACACATCCTTGCTGAATAAAAGTATTACATTTTTAATAAAACAAGGAAAGAAAAAAATGACTGAGCCCAAACTTTTGAACGGTAGTGTATATTGTCACATACGATTTCTATTGTAGATGAATGCTGTTCTTTTTGTAACTTTTTATTCATCAAAGAATCCTGAGTAATCCAAAAGTATCACAGGTTATAAAAAAATATTAAGCAGCACAACTGTTTCCAACATTCATAAGAATCATCATATCAGAATGATTTCAAGGATCATGTGACACTGAAGACTGGAGTAATGATGCTGAAAATACAGCTTTGATCACAGGAATAAATTACATTTTAAAGTATATTAAAAAAGAAATCCATTATTATTACATAAATTGTAATACTATTTCACAATATTACTGTTTTACTGTATTTTTGATCAAATAATTGCAGCCTTGATGAACAGAAGAGACTTCTTTCAAAAACATTAAAAATAGTAAATGTGTTTCCAAACTTTTTGACCGGTACTGTATATATATGTACACACACATATATTATGAACTTTTATTTTAGATGCGATATGTATATGTGTGTTGTTAGGTAGAAGTTTATGCCAATAAAACTGTAAACAATAAAACTGAACATTATTTATGTCTTTATCATATTGCTAATCTGCTTTGCATTACAGTTGCACAAGTAATGAATGTTCTTATACATTATGCAAAGACTCTTATTTTACAGTGTTCAAACGTGACTCGTCCAATTGGCTTTTAGAAGTGTTCAATAAGGAGTGTGTATGTGTTGCGCGTGTGAGCTTCATAAATGTGACGGTCACTCGTAGCTCAGCAGTTCTGCGGTCGGCTACAGCAAGATTCAATATTAATGTCTTCAGGACCCAGGAGTCATGCATCTAAAGCGTCCTCGAGGTGTAACACACACACACACACACACAAGAGACGGATCAGGTTCGAGTGTGTGCAATAAATAATGGAACGCAATCAAGGAAAACATTTTTGTCCAAGTGTTTATATTTTAATAGGTCATTTCAGGTCCATTTCTCTTCACAAATACATGTGATTGATTACACTGACAGCAATGAAATATTAAAAGTGCAAATGTGGACAAACGGCGTGGATCAGTAGCGACGGCGTTTCATGAGGTTAAGAAACGTTCCCAGCATGTTGTGACGCTTCTCTCAAACGTGAATATTTCATGACTGAATTGTAAATGGATTTACACAGGACACAATTCAACAAGAGACATGATTGTCAATGATGCTAATGGTGATGCAAAGCAATTAAAACTCAAATTAAACAGATGCAACTTTAACATACACAGAAATAAAGCATTTTCTGGCATTTTCTTATTGTCACAAATATCAGACGCACACATATATATATATATATACAGATGAACTTGAGTATAGCTTCTAGAATCTGCTGTTGCTAAACAGCTAAAATAAGCTCTTATCTTTGAGTAACATTAAACGAAAAGTATTCATAGGACTAAAGCTTTTGTCTCTAATGTGTAGAGATTATTTTATATCTATTGACTGACAGCGAGTAAAAAACCAGCGGATCTACCACAGCATATGAAGAATAGCAACTATACAGCAAATCTTTCATCGACGAAATGAACAGAACACTCGCAGTTCCCTATATAAACCACTATGAAATTAGATCTTTTTTAAGAAAAGTACATGCCAAATGACACATAATGAACACCAGATATTCTGTAAGGTCAGTAAACTACATTTTCTTTTTGGGTTGAAGATCCCTGTTAGGAGTAAACGCACAAACAACATCTGAGTGAATCTCACCAAACCACAAGATTTCACCCTGAAATCTCATTGATATTTCACATAAAGAAAGGCCTATTTTCAGGAGCATTCAGATATTTTGCATATTTTTTTCATTATTTGTATTAATTGGATTCTGCTTCTTATTCTCTGTAATGCATTCAGACAGTGTAGTAGTTTTTGTGTTGTTGTTGTAATTCTTTCAGTCCGGATTCTCAGTACAATACAGTAAACATGTTTTGTATTAAATTTAAAAAATAAAAAATGTCTATTTAAATCAACAAAAATTAAAGGCAGTACAACAAATACCACCATAACATAAATATTAATAAGTGACATTTGGCATTATATTGATAAAAAAAAATTGTGGTTAAAAATGTGCTATGCACAGTCACAATGCAATACAAAAACTTAACAGTCCAAAAAATAGACAATTTTCTAGAAAATCTCTAATTTACAGACTTCTTCCTGACAGGTTTCGTGAGATTCACCCATTCATCACTGCAAAAAAAAAAAAATCTTACTCAGTATTTCTGTCTTGTTTTCCAGCACAAATATGTAAACATCCTTAAGTCAGGATGCATTTACTTGAGAAGCAAAACGACTCAAGATATTAAGTCTTGTTTTATGAAAAATGTATAAACATTAAGTTTTTTGCTTAAAACAAGAAATAATGGGGTCAGCAAGAAATGATTTAAAAGTTCTTTTTCTGCCATCACTGGCAGATTCAGTTTCCTGTTTTAAGCATAGACTCAATGTTCATCACACTAGTCTCGAGTCATTTGGCTTCTCAAGTAAATGTGTCTTGTTTGAAGAATGTTTAGATATTTTTTCTGGGAAAAAAAGACAAAAATCATCTTTTGCAGTGCAGTGCCGAACACAACGTACAGACAAAACAACACACAAACACTGATGTATTGCATAACACAGGTCATTTGCTGACGGCACACAATCTACAGTGCAATTCGTGCCATAGTCTTAGAAATGGCTTCCTGGGTGACGCAACTGAACCCAGTAAAAGTTCAAGTAGAGTTAAAGGATGTATTCATACGCATGGAATGTCAGAACTCACGCACAAACCGTCATGGCAGTTGCCTTAAAGGGAGATAACAGGACATACATGCAGCTTTTGGAATTCAGCAGATCACTAGAGAGGCCCTGAGGACGCCAGACAGGAAGTGACACACCTGGACGCTGCCATCTGAGCCAATCAGAGTGGGTGAATTATTCAGATCTATAAAGTGCTCATCATAAAGGATTGTAATAGACTGATAATGACTACTGATCTCAATCTGAGGCCGGTGAAGAGAAGTCGTATGGAAGCGGATGTGCGAGTCCGGTCTCAGTATGGGATCTGGTTCTGGTAGTATTGCAGCATGTCGTAGGTTTTGCTCCTGTATTGGAGAAACACAGAAAAACGTTTACGGTAACACTTTAAAATAAGGTTTGATTTGTTAACATGAACTAAAAATGAAAGATACCTCTTCTAAAGCATTTATTATTTTAGTAAATGTTCATTCAAAAACTTTTAGAAATGATTAAAATCAAAAATCTGTCATTTTCATGGAGCTACAGTAGTGGTCAAAAGTGATGTGAGGAGGGGATATTTGTTTTTAATGACCCTGCAAGTTTGATTAAACCATCAAAATATGAGGAAAATATTTTATGTTTTAAATATTTTATATATGTGGGAAGATCAAAACACTGAACTTGGTTAAAGTATTTATCTGAGAAATTATTTTGCAAACAAAAAGGCAAACTACAGCTACAGGTTTTATATCACTATGAAAAAAGATGCATAGAAAAACAAAAAGCTCACACTGACTGCAACATAATCAGTTATTAATATTTCATTGGTTCTCTCTTGTTTTTGCATGCGTTCATAATTTCTTTGTATGACAGTCTGGCCAAATATTATGTCACACAATTTGTCATGTTTCATTGCGTTATCATCACAAATAAAACAATCGATTTCAAGCACAACTACACTAATTTTTTAAAATATTTTAATAAAGGGTGAAAACTAATGTTAACAAAGATTAAGAAAAACTGGAACAAATGTATTGCTCAATGTTAGGTGAAATGCAATAACCAATGTTGACTAAGAGTGTTATACGTTCACAATTAAACTCTTTCTCTGAATATCATGTGACCAAAGTGATGTTTGTTACCTGCTACTGAGGAAGCAGCGTTCGATGACTTTAATCATGAAGGCCGCAGCTTCCTTCTCGCTCATATTGGGGTTGAACCTTTGCCTGCCGAACACAAAGAACGACAATCAGTGTTTCAGAGGAATAAATGACAGATTCGAGCATTAAATTATGATTTAATATTCAGTAACGTACTTCAGGAGTTTGATAGTCTGTCCTCTGAAGCACGGCAACCCCGTGTCCAGCATCAACGTCACCAATGACACGACAGCATCCATATACGGCCTGAGATAAACCATAAAACACAGACCGTCAAGTCACCTTTATTTCTATAGCACTTTATACAACATAGATCGTTTCAAAGCAGTTTTAATTCAATGATAAAGCAACTCTACACAGAAGACGATAGTGTCGTTACTCAGTTCAAGTCAGCTCAATGTTGATTCAGTTCAGTTCAATAACAGAGTTCATCAATTATCAAACAAATTGGCTTCAGCTACGAAGCAGCTCTACACAAGATAATAGTGTCATTATTCAGCTCAATTTAGTTCCGGTTTTGTTCTCATCCAAAAGTGTCATTACAGTCAAATTGATACTATTACTGAATATCAAGAAGAGTATTTTATAAAAAGGATTTCAAAAACAGGCATGAAATGTAAAATCTAATAATTATAAACCAGCTAATGATAGAAAACAAACCCTATGCAATTTTAAAGTTGACCTATTATGCCCTTTTTCAAAGTCTTGATGTTTTTGGGCTGTACTAGAATAAGTTTTCACGATTGAATGAAACATTATTTTCCTCATATTCTCCATTGTTGCAGCTCCTCTCTTCCCAGTCTGTCAGTAACGCTCTGTTTACTTCCTGTCTCTATGAAGCCCCTCCTTCTGAAAAGCACACTGTGCTCTGATTGGTCGGCTGGATCAGTGTGTTGTGATTGGTCGAGTGCTTTGAGTGTGTTTGGTGGTTATGGTAAGGGGCGGGACATTTTCCAGTTTCAACCAAGCGGCAACATTTTAATCTGAAAAATGAAGCCTACCCGGAAGTGCGAAAAACTGCAATACATGTTAACTCCGCTGGGGGCCGGTCCCAAAAGGCAGCACATGTCCATAGAACCCCATGTTAAAATGTCCCTTTTCACAGCATAAATTCATGTTTTTACAGGTTGGTCCCATGGACTTTTATTGTATTTTTCGATAGGTTCTGAGTGCCTGACAACTGTGAGGGGGTGAATTTTTTTCTAACTCGTTAGATTAGATCGTATTTAGGTATAAAATGTATGACAAATAAGGGCGTGGTTAACTTTGATTGACAGCTTGATTGACAGCTGATAACGGGCTGCACCGAGTGGAATTCCTGAAATTTGATGTCTCGGCCATGATCTGACACGACACATCACACCAACTCTGATCCTTTCTGAACATTTTGAACAAGATTTTCCAAGATGGCGCCGCCCACACCCCCCATAAACAGCCTCAAAACCGTTCTTCACAAAGTCTATGGGTGACGTCACAGACGCTTTGTCCATATTTTTTACAGTCTATGGTCTTAACACACTACTAACTAACTCAACCAGGCCCCACCCCTTTATTCTGCGAAATTAATTATTTAAATGAGGAATATTGTGACGTGTTCGTTCCCGGAAGAAACTCAAGACTACAATGGAGGCGTTTCAGGAGTTCAGAAACACTGATATAGAGAAGAACTCCCGCCGGAGGGACTTTGTGCTTTAGAACTTTGCAGAGCTTTTTATGCTCAAACAGCAACATTACACACTTAAAGAAAGATGAACAGAGAAAAAAGGACCCCTTTAAAATATTCGGATGGTTTGCAGCCAAAATCCTTCCCAGACACACTCAAGTGTCAACACGTCTGACCTAATCTATCATCTCTGAGGACTCTGAAATATTGAACAGCGGCCCGTCTCACCTTACGGCCAGGTATCCGCGCACACACATCTCCATGAACCATTTAAAAGGTGTGGCCTCCATCTTGCCGCCCATGATCATCACCATCTCGTCGGTCAGCTTGATGTCAGGCTCCCAGCCCAGATTCCCACCCGGAGAACTCTCAAACATGAAGCCGAAGTCTACAAGATGAATAAATAAATATGTAAAACACAAACTCAGTCATTTCATCTTGATTTTGTCATTTTTTAAATAAATCAAATATTAAATAACACTTTAAAAAAAAAAAATTATATGGAATGATTAAAATGAAATAAAAGAATGGAATAATTCTTGAGCTTATATAATGAAAATGTTTTTGCTCGATGTACTATAGATCTAATATAAAAAATAAAACAAATGTAGTAGTTACCAGGGATATTTTCAAACTGTTAAAAACATTTTTGTTAATTGCTAAAACAAAACAACTATTAGAACTTAGAAAGGTTGCCTTGGCAGTAAGTTGAAGCTCTAAATGGCTATAGATATAGATTCTATTTCAATTAAATACTGTTCTTTTGAACTTTCTATTTATCAATGAATCCTGAAAAAAAACTGTTGTCAACTGTGATAATAATCATAAATGTTTCTTGAGCAGCAAATCATCATATTAGAGTGATTTCTGAAGGATCATGTGACACTGAAGACTGGAGTAATGATGCTGAAAATACAGCTTTGATCACAGGAATATATTACACTTTACTATACTGTATATTCACATAGAAAACAGTTATTTTAAATTGTAAAAATATTTCACAATATTGCTGTTTTTACTGTATTTTGATCAAATAAATGGAGCCTTGGTGAGCAGAAGAGACTTCTTTCAAAAACATAAATAAATCGTACCGATCTAAACCTTTTGAATATAATATAGAAAATCCAATTCAAAATATTAATACTTTAATAGACTATAATAGAAAATAAATAATACTTAATGAACACTGGTAGGCTAGTTAGCCTATCACAGGAGGTCATATACATATCTTAACGGAGTGAATGTCTGTGTACACCTTGTTGGCAGAAGTTATTTACACTCAATCCGCCCACCATTGTCTATTGAGCCTGACAAAATTACAACAGAAATAACACTTATAACAAGAATAAGCCTTTTACCAAACTTGCTCTTCTCCCTTTTCCCATCGCATTTCAGCTAGGAGAGGAGTTTATTTTAAATACAAATTGAGAAAATATTTGAAAAGTGGAAATAAAGTGCCTAATGGGTATTTAATAGAGGGAATAAAGTGTTTATCAGGTAGTGTTAGGGCTAGGTGTAGGAGAGGCCTTTAGGGACAGGGACAAGTAATGTCTCAATAAGGCGGCATCCATTTATGATTTTAATAAATATAATCATATGCACTGAATAATTTGTTATTATTGCATACTGTTTTATAATGTACAACAAAACACTGAGGTGCAAAAAGTATCTATTACTGCTTGCATGATGTATAAACGGCATCTAACAGAAGAAAAAAACAGTCCGTTTGACTTTGAATATAATGTTAAAGAGCGGGAGGACAAGAGTCAATGATGGTGCAAGAAACCATGACTATAAGCGGAATTTGTATATAACGTAAATAACGTCTCTTTTTTGAGTTAAGCTAGTGTGGTTTAACCCGACTGACCGATGTGGATAAGATGGCCTTTGCTGTCCAGCATGATGTTGCCGTTGTGTCTGTCTTTGATTTGTAACAGGAAGAGCAGCAAACTGTACGCAGCCATACTGCGGATGAAGTTATATCGAGCCTTTAAAAGAGAGAAACGACAAAACATGCATTAAAAATCAACCATCAGATGCATAAGCAACTTAATAAAAACACATTAGCTTGAGCAAAACAGGAAGCAAAGTATGTTTATCATTTTCTATTCTCTAAGTGTGGGTTTTTCATCCACATCAGATGTTCATGATCTGTGTACACAGCAAGTCATTGCAGTTGTAATATTTCTTGGTTGAAATTGATTTGAGATCTATATGATGGTGCAGATTCATAGCTGTGCGCTTGTGTGTGTATGTTATATATATATATATAAGTTTGGGGTCGGTAAGATTTTTTATGTTTTTAAAAGAAGTCTCTTCTGCTCACCAAGGCTGCATTTATTTGATTAAAAATACAAAACAAACCCAGTAATATTGTTAAATATTATTTCAATGTAAAACAGCTGTTTTCTATGTGAATATATTTTAAAGTGTAATTTATTCCTGTGATCAAAGCTGTATTTTCAGCATCATTACTCCAGTCTTCAGTGTCACATGATCCTTCAGAAATCACTCTAATATGATTATTTGATGCTCAAGAAACATTTATGATTATTATCACAGTTGACAACAGTTGTGCTGCTTCATATTTTTGTGCAAACAGTGATTCATTTTTTTCAGGATTCTTTGAAAGTTCAAGAGAAAAGCGTTTCATTAAAAAATAAATATTTTGCATTATTATAAATGTCTTTACTGTCACTTTATATCAATTTCATGCGTCCTTTCTGAAGAAAAGTATTAATTTCTTTAAAAAAACCAAAAAAACCAAATTGACCCAAAACTTTTGAACGGTAGTGTATATCGGGAAGGATACAGACAAAATCAAATATGAATCTATGACATCTCCTGAAGCGAATGGTTGTCACCTTCTGGTAGGCCAGCGTGGACTCGTCCCCATACTGGTTTCTGAAGTAGTCGTACATGCCAAAGTCGGTCTGCCGGCCGAGCTGATCACGGGACTTACAGTCGGGAATGCATTCGATCACGCCACACTGAAAAGAATCAAACAGGGAGTCCAGGTAAGCAGAACTCCAGCAGGAGAGCAACATGAAGTCTCACAGGAAGCTCAGGGGTCACTCACTCCAGGAGCGGTGGCCACCACTCTGTACGGGAACACGAACAGGTCCAAACCCACCAGCTGGAAGATGTTCTTGAAGAGACCAATGATCTGAAGAGCGAGCATGTCCTGATACAAGAGAAACTAAATCAATCAATCAATTTATTGGAGAATAATTATTTGGGTGAATTTCATGAAAACCCATACAGGTCACATTTCACCCCAAAATGCATTTTTAACTAACATTACATTAATAATTACATCATGACAATTAAGCATTTTCTCTCAGATATTCTCAGTTGCAATTTGTCCAGATGTTTTACTTTTACTTGAATATTGTGAAATAATATTAGAATTTCAAATAGTTTGTTTTGTATATTGATATATTTTAAAATATAATTTATTCCTGTGATCAAAGCTGTATTTTCAGCATCATTACTCCAGTCTTCAGTGTCACATGATCCTTCAGAAATCACTCTAATATGATTATTTGATGCTCAAGAAACATTATAATTATTATCAATATTGAAAACAGTTGTGCTGCATTATAAAATCATTTTGTTACAATTCTTGCTGAATAAAAGTATTAATTGCATAAAAAAAAAAAAAAAACTTACTGACACCCAAACTTTTAAATGGTAGTGTATATATAAAATATTTATTATTATTTTATATTTTATAAATTATATATGTACTTTTTTATTTTATTTTTTACATTTTTCATTATTACAGTAATTGCACCTTTTTCCCCTACAATACACTAATGAGATTTTTAGGGGAAAATGTAAAACATCAGCATAGTCCTACAATTTCTTATTTCTTTTATTTTTTATTTTGGAATAAAATATGATACAGACTTCAGAGGATTTGTGAGATTCCCCCATTTACATGTAAAAACTGATGCATGCGTCATGCGTCCCATGATACTGACCTGTCTGCAATCATCGCCCACTTTAAAGATGGCCGCCTGCCAGCAGACCTTTTGAGCCATCTCTGAACTCTCTTCACCTTCATCTGGAGAGTCTGATGGGCAGCGCAGACCTGCAGACAGACAATGGGCCGCTTAGGAGGACAATACCGAAACTGCACATACATTACCAACACTGCATGTGTGACTCACCCTCTTTTTCAAGCTCGCTAACTCCACACCTCTTAACTTTGAATTTTGCCAGATAAGGGGCTTTGGCAGCACTGTAAAAACAAGCTAATGTTAATGACCTCATAAATCACATGTGCAATGTAAACACATGTTGTCAATACTGGAGATAGCATGTGAACAAAAGAACAAGAGTACATGGTGAGCTGTGATACCTTTGCATAGGTGTTCCTGACTTGTAGTCGATATCGAGGACGATGGCTTCTGGATTGCTTGGCAAATAGCATCCTGATATCAGTGTTAGAAAAGTTATGAACAGATGAATTAAAAATACAGAAGTAATATAAGAGCAATTACTCTTATGACAAGGAATTATTCAGATATATTGTAAAATGACCTGGCTGAACTTTGATTTCTGACAGCGCCTTCAGACACGCTCTCTTCCTCTCATCTCCTTTTGGGACAGGCCTGGAAAACAAGAACAGCATTCTTTGATCTCTATTCCATTTACTTAATGGTTTATTATTATTATAGGCATATTTTGCATAAAGAAAATTATGCCTATTTTAAATGAAGGCCCATTCAAAGCAATAAAGGACAATAAAGATAAAGAAATAATTGTAAAAGATTGTTCTAAATATAAAAGTTTTATAACGCTAATGACACAGAGGATCGATGTCGTTGAAATCACTTTCAGAATGATTTTTTTCAGCTGATGAATGATAAAAACATTGACAGCCTATCAGCAGTTGCCAATTTAAGTGATATTTCCCCATTCCCATGATACTGACCTGTCTGCAATCATAATTTGTAACAGGCATGGAAAATAAGAACAGTTTCCCAAAAAACAAATCGCTGCCTAGCTAGACAACATTTTTAGGCATTATATGCATACTTCATATGTAAAAGCTCTTTCAAACAGCACATTCATAGTATCCTATAACAGGGATTCACAATATTTTGGTAGCACTTTATTTTACAGTCCTGCATTTCACAGTCCTGTTACATACTATGTACTTATTATAGTAATGGCAGGCAATAACTAGGCACTAACCATGAACCTACCCCTAAACCTAACCTTAACCCATGTAGTTACCTTATATTACCCAGTACTTTTGTGGACAAGTACTCTGTAAGTACAGGTAAGTGCATGTACTGTAAAATAAAGCGCAACCAATTTTTTTCTTTGAGCTAAAATAGTGGTTGCACTTTATTTTACAGTACGTGATCTTTCCATGTACTTACAGAGAACTTGTTCACAAAAGTACTGGGTAATATAAGGTAACTACATGGGTTAAGGTTAGGGGAAGGTACAGGGTTTGTACCAAGTTATTACCCAGTTATTGTCATTACTACAATAAGTACATAGTATGTACATGCAAAACAGGTCTGTAAAATAAAGTGCTGCCAAATTAATAAGTAAAACACTGACTTGAAGTACTCCCTTTGATTTTAATATAAGTTAATATTTTAAGAATTTAACAACACATTTGCATTTTTATGCTTTTCTGTTGACATGCATATTTTTTACTGTTTCATTTGAATAGTTTTTATTTTAGAAATTATTTTTTTTTACTTGATATTTTTATGGTCCAATTAATTATTCATTTTTCAACAACTCACAAACTGATTTAAATTTTAAGGCATCATCGTATACATCCTTTAGGTATAACACAACCCCATAATGCACTGTGATGAAATCAGTGAATAAATTATAGCAGATGGAGTTGAAATCAATATAAGCATTATATGTTTTTAATTGGTTCCATTTCAGTTATGATGCTGTCTAGGAAGGTAAAAGCCATCGTAGGCAGTAGTGTGACAGTTCATATGTGGTGAGCATACTTGATAATGGCAGAGACGTTGGTGATCTTGTTAAAAAAGTCAAACTCGCGCTGGTAGAAGTCTTTAGCGGGGCCCGACAGAGACTGTGTCATCTCTTCCACCATCTGCTCCAGAAGCTCACCGATGTCCGCTGCACCACAACACAAACCCAGCACTCAATAAATACACATCAACCTGTATATCTTAGCATGTGTTCACACTTGCAGTTCAGTTCTCTGTTCTTTTGGTTCAAAAACGTAAATTATACATTTAGTTCTGGTTCGCTTATAGTTCACACTGTCATTTTTAACACAGAGCCTAAAGATCCGAAGCCATGCTGTGTGTGGGCTAAATGTGCTCGCTGTATGTGCGCACACATAATGGTATTTATACTAGCTGATAACTCATTAAGAGTTTAAATAATGTGTAAAGGAGTCAAAGCAGCAGCATGAATTCCTCAGTTGCACACAAACAAAGATCTGCTGAAAGGAGAAGCGGTTCTGACGCCTGTACCGAACTGTAACGGCAACGTAGATCATGTAGGATCATGTAGATCATCAACCAGGTATGCTTGTGCATTCTGTCCTTTTTAGGGTTGCAGCTTGTGACATCATGTCCTGTTTTTGGTTCATTTAAATGTATTTGGTTCGTGTTACGTTCATATTTCAGTCGAATCGCACCAGAGTTCATTTGGAAATGTGGGTCTCGGTCCGTTTGTTTGGTGCGCATCAGGGTTTGGATGGCAGCGTTCACACTTATTCAAAGGAACAGTGCAACCAGAGGTCCTTTTAATTGAACCAAACCAGCAAAGTGTGAACACACCCTTAGACCCTAACATCTTATGTCATTCTAAACCTAGTGTGCTGCTATAAATATTTAACACTGCTATGTATTTTCTGTACGAGTTGCCATGTGAACGTGAAAAATGACTGACAGGCAGAGAGCCGCCTCCCAGTTTCTGATTGGCTAATGCATGGGTCATGCTCAGATGCATTTCAGACTTTTGAATGGTAGTGTATGTAAATTTGGATTAATCTGCCTAATAATGGCAAGTAAATGGACATATTCAGACTGAACAGTTTACGTACGGTCTTTCTGATGGCCTTCCTCGTCCAGATAGATGTTGGTCTTCATGTTCCATATGAACTGATGAGCGAGGAGCTGGGACTTCTGTGCGGCCCACAGGATGTACTCGCGCACGTAGCCCATCTGTCAAAAATGGCAGGTAAGATGTTAATAACAGCCCAGGGGTGAATGTAATGACTGCTTTTGTTAACAAAAGGCAGAGGTAGCTCAGGAAAGGTCAGAGTTCACTCTTTCTCACCTTATCATAGCGCAGTGCTTGAACGATTTGAGGAATGTAAAACAAAATGGCGTCCTGTAAGAGAAAAACAAGATCACAACAACACAATGGTCAAAATGTAAATCTGTTCCTCACTCACACAAGGAATAAAGTGACATAAAGACCACTTTTATGACACGTTTGTGGTGTTTAAAGAATGAAGACACTTTAAAACATCTCATTTTGTGCTCCACAGAAGAAAGACAGTCATTGGGGTTTGGACAGACAAGGTTGTCTCATTTTTACAATGATCAAATGGCTATAATTACATCTATGGAAACTGTAGCTTAAGCAAAGCTTTCATATTGATAGAGAGCAAAAAAATTGCTGAGCATAATATCTAGGCTCACTTTGTTTATTAGCTCAGGTTGTTTTATGTGATATCGGTCAACACTTTCTTTGTCATCCAAACCTGGTTGAGCTAATTATAAAATACTAAAACACTTTTGATCAGTTGAATACATCCATGCTGAATAAAAGTATACATTTCTAATAATAATAATGATAATACAATTTTAAAAGTGTGATTTCTACTGGAACAGTCATGGTAATTAATATTAAAAATATTAAATAAATAAAAATCAAGACAAATTTTTTTAATGAATGAACTAGATTTTTTTCTAGTTACGTGATACTCTAAAATATTATATTAGATAGAAACTTCTATTTGTGCGTTTAAAAACCCTGTAAATCACAAATCACTAGAAAAGTCATGAAAACTAATTGGTAAAATCTTTTTTAAATAATAATATTTACAATTTTAAAATATGTATTTAAATATTTATATTTGAATATTTACTTAATTATTGAAATAAAAATATGATTATATTAATATTATATTATTAAATTAAACTAATTTAAACTGCCACTAATAGTTTACGCAAATAAAATAGGAGCAGCTTTGTCATAACAGCTGAAGACCAGAAATATCTTTAATATTGCATTTGAAAATTGAGTCAGCCTTAAAGTCAGAGAGGTTTAGAAGCATTGCTCTAGCGCCGCCCTGCTGGTACTTACAGGAGGGAAGGAGCGAAGGACTTTGACTCCATACTGAGCGGTGAGTGGATGAGGAGGGTACATGCTGGAGAAGTACGAGAGGCCGGTGGGAGGATCCGCAGGAGCCCAGCACAGAATGTGGCTCAGTTCTGGAGAATCAGCATCAATGGTGTGCCATGTCACCAGGAACTATGGGAAAAACACATGCACTTTGAGAGTGATTTTTAACACACTGGCAGTTTGTGTCCTGTTGTGGAAGAATGGCAGCTCTAACCTTCACTGCCTCCGGCACATCGCTAACAGCACCAGGATCCAGTCGAACCAGACGGGTCACTTCAGCCACGATGGCGTCTGCATTTTTGAACCTACAAAAGCAAGAAAAGAGGTCATATGTTAACGTCAAAGCTCTGTAACAAAACCGTCTAGGCAGTATCCTGAACTAAAAAGAAAACTCCTTTCATTCCAGATTTTATTTGGCAATTGATACACAAAAATGTATTTATGTGTAAAAGTGTGAGTGCACTTTTTATATAATATAATATAATATAGGGCTGTCACTTTTGAGAAAAATCTCATTCGAACGGTTATTAAATATCAAGCAATGTATTTGAATATATTCGAATATATTTTAAATTTCTACGAGATTTCTACGAGATGACGGAGATTCAATCACAAATTTATTAACAGTCTGACAGTCATAAACAGGACTCAGGCCTGTCTGAAAAAAAATGTTTGACTTAATGTTTTAAACAGCAGGTTGTCAACTTAATCTATATGAAGTGCCACTATGCATAGCCAATCACAAAATTAGGCTACATGGGAAAAAAACAGAATCGGAACAGCATGGCACAAACAATAACGTGACCGCTTAAACAGCAGCAGGAGTAAGGCCTATAGCCTAGCCTAATTCATTTCTTAATATTGTTTGCTAGAAACACCAATTTATCAACTTGATCTGGATCAAGTGAGGCTCTCTTTTTATTGACGATGTTCCCCGCGGTGGAGAACACACGTTGGGAGCGCACACACAGATATTTGCGCGTCAATGTTGAGAGAAGTGGTATCTACGGCGTAGAACCCAAAATATTTCCAGACACTACTTTTTAGATGAGTTGGGGTCGTAATCGTCCGCTCAGGCTGGCCGTTCTGTGCTTTATATTCCATTTTCAAAACGGGGGCTATTGGCTATTATTCGCTTGATTTGGTCATGGGCCGACGCTACAATGTGTTTAGAGCGCCCGCTCCTGGATGAGATGACAAACAATAAAATAAAAAAACAAATGGTCTAACCATAGACTGTAAAAAATGCGCTAAACATGGCACTTTAAAAAACGGATTGTTTATTTATAGTTTGATTACGGATATTTCACGTCATGTTTGAATGCATATTCGAATATCGAATAAAAAGTAACAGCCCTAATATAATATAGTTTTGGAACAATTAAAAAAAAAAAAAAAAAAAGGTTTTATTCATTCTTGCCATTTAAAATCATTTTTTCCATCTGAATTCGACAGAGTACATTCTGGGATCATATTTTGCACAAAGGAAGCATGCCTGAAACATTGCTAAAGTTGGTCAAAATGAGATAAAAGAGAAGATCAACACCAAGATGCCTTAAAATGCAGTCTAGACCGCTCACTAGAGTTTGGGACAGAGCTAATAGTCTTGTTGTTGGTGTACCTGGCTGGAAGCTGCATGGCCAGGTACGGAGCGATACTCCAGGCCAAATTTACATTGTCCTTCCATTGTTTCTCACTCAGGTTGATGTATTTGGATCTCCAGTTAGAGATGCTGGTTTCTACCGACTGCTCGGTGGCGATGGCCAGCTCCTGTGTTGATAGCGGGTTGTACCAAGTGGTCAGTCGCTCGATCTCACTGGCCTGTTGAGAAAGCAGAGACGCTCAAGACACAGGAGTTCGTTTATTTATCAGGAAGTGAGGATGAAATCAGGTTGGGGAAAAGGCGTCTCATACCAGTAAGGCCAACAGTAACGTCCTGCGTTTCATGTAGTACTTGTGCAACTGGGTGCCTCTGTTGGTCTTTTTAGACATGCCTATAATGAAAGGAAACAACAGAGGACATAGTACCAAAGCTGAAAGAGATAGCTGAATAAAAGCCTAAATTCAATCATGTTCATCATATAAAGTGGTTGTGTCTCTTCAGAAACTTTGGACTAAACCGCTCATTTATTCATATGGATTAGTTTTACGATCTCTTTATGAACTTTTTGAAGCGTCAAAGTGGTAGTTGCTTAGCTGTCAATGGAAGGACAGCAATCCCTCAGATTTCATTAAAAATATCTTCATTTGTGTTCCGAAGATAAACGAAAGTCTTACGGAAACCAAAAGACTCTTTAAAATGCAATGTTCATAATCCATGATGCTAAAAAAATAAAGAGAGTAATCATTAACAATGGCCACTTGTTCATTTCTAGTAGCTCAGAAAGCACGTATTGCTCATCTAAGTGTCCTGCTGACTCTATACAATCAGGGAGATCATAGCATTAGCAGGTAGACATTGGCTAAGCAGATTAAACTATTAAAACGAATCAGGATGAGCGATACCTGATTTCTTAGAGGTGGTGGACATCCCGCTGGACAGGGGGTAGGTGTTAATCCAGCCCTGAGCGCTCTGCTGCCGCGAGCCCATAGCCGTGTCCATGTTATTCCTGGGGTCAGTGGCGTTCATCACAGACAAACTGTTCAGGGACGGATCCTGGTTGTCTATGAAAGCAGACGTCGTCAAGCCAAGGATTTTGTCGAATTTTATTCTCCTCTCTGGTACCAAACACCTAAACTATTAAGGGTGAATCTCATGAAGAGCATGTGCAGGTCATATTTCTCACTAAAATCACAAGAAAGTTATATTTTGCATAAAGAAAATGAGGCCAATTTATTTATAATTCATATTTTTATTGCATTGTGACATTATTTTTTAGAAACATTTAAGCACATTTCCCCAAATTCTCCTTATTTCAATGCACTCAGTTGTTTTTCTTTTGAGTTTATTTGTAATTCCAAGTATTCTTTCAGTGACGAATCTCATTAGATTTTCATTTACATATTGCAATGACAATCATTTCAGATTTTATTTGGATTTCGATTTTACACATTTTAAATACTTTTTTTTAAATATATAATTTAAGCACAATTTCTTTGTGTAAAAAATGTTTTGATGGTGGAAAAAATGAGTGCACTATATAATATAATATAACTTTTTTGAGATAGTTTTGTTTTGGGAAAATGTGCATAATTGTCAAACAAATTTCACTGCAAATATGGCCCTAAAATAGATTTCATATTTATTTCTTCTGATTTAGAATTGAAATATGACCTGGACATGTTCTTGACAGGTTCTGTGAAATTCACCCATTAAGTGATTTGTAAATTAATTTAATTATTTTACCCCATTCAACTTTCTTTCCCTTTTACTATTTGGTTCCATCATTCCAGCACTTTTTCTCCTCTCCTATTTCCATTTTCTTTAATGAATTATTAACAACACAGCATTTCGAGGAAGTGAAGCCTGTAAATTATACATTCGACGAGTAAATACCAAGCGAAGCAACTGATTTTTGGTGATGTCCGGCGATGTAGCACATCACACGATGGAGAGGCTTTAAGGGACGATGAAGTCTCAATTAGTTCTCTGGTATTGAAATGATCATGCATTTTACATGAAAGCGCTAATGTTCTGATGAGATCATATTTTCTATGATGGATAGAGAAGGGTGGTGGCGGCAAGGGAGGTGGGAGGGTTGGTGTAGACGGGACGGATGCATTTGTCAATTTGCGCTTAGCAAACAAATTGATAAATTTGGCCGCCAGGATGATTGCCGTGCATTTTTAGTATTGGTTTCAAATTTGCAGCCATGCAAATTTGAACCTCATAAACAAGCTCCTGCTGCACTGTAGTTGCACAGTTGTAGCAAGAGAGGCTTACTTAATATCGATAGCGGAGAAGTGCTGGAAACGATAAGCGATCCGAAAATCCCAGCAGATAGGGAGCTTTGAGGGGGATTGGAGCCAAGCTCACCAGGTGGCACGAGCTGACTAGCAGCTAGGTACTTCTTATCGGAGAGGATGTTGGCGTAGAAGCGGATCATAATGCTGATGTCCTCGCGCAGACGTTTGTCTCCCTGCGTGGGGAACTTCGATGCGACGCTGAAAAAATAGAAGAAGAAAAGAAAACAGATAAATATAATTATGATTCAATTCATTTACTAAAGAAGGACACAATCTGCCAAATAAATAAACAAACGTTTATTAGCTCAACAGAGACCGCCAACTTTTCCAGCAGCTCTGGTTCTGGAAGTATTTTTCCAATTTTCTCAAGTTTATCATATTAAAAACTCCAATATTTTCATTCCAGTACCTGAAATAATCAAAGGCGGTGGAGTAAATCTTTTCCCGCAGGACGTTACGGATGGTGGAGTTGGTCACTACGTCAGAATGTAGGAGGGCAAGGCCGAGCGTCAACAGCCTAAGTGCAGAGAAATGTTGTTAAAAAAAAAATCTGGGTGTCAACTACAAAAAAAAAACGTGTAAATGTAATGAACTGCACTGAAAAAAATGGTGTAGATTCACTTACTAATTACTAAAAATTGCTAGTAAATTTGACAATAATTACAAAGAAACATCGAAGGAGCACATTGAATTAAATGTGAAATTTTGAAGCATTTTCTTGCAAAACATACTCCAATAATCTTTATACAATAATTGTACAGAGTGTAGTCTTCTAGCTGACCTGAAGCGACTCGATGTGCCAACAAATACATTTATTATAATATAACACATAAAGTTAATTAGATGAATAATTACAGTAGTATTGTAAACAACTATTTTACATTTAATTATGTAATTATGTTAAAAATTACTGCTTACTTGAATATTTCTTATAAATTACTGTTTACTGGAATAATTACTTGGAAAAACTTAAATAGATTTTTTTTTAAATTCATAATTTTTTATTGTGGTTCTGAGAACTGTGTACATTCACACGTTAAAATGTAAACTTATCGCACAGCTCAATATATATATTTATTATATATTTACAATATATGTAATAATATATTTACAATATATATATATTTTTTTTACTAAAAACTACAAAAATACAACGTAATTGTAATGAAATACAATGAAAAGAAAAATGGTGTAGGATTTATGTACTTTGAATCTTCAGTCAGAAATTGCTAGTAAATTTCACAAATAATTACAAAGAAAAGGCAAGTAACACACTGAATTAAACAAAGTAGGAAGACTGAAATAGTATTTAAGTAAAACAAACTCCAATCATTCTTATTTAAATCATTTTTAACAGTCTAGTCTTCTTGCTAACCTGAAGCGAGGTCCAATGGCCGCCACATGGCGGTTCAAGCTGCTTTTTGGGCCACCAACATTGAGAGAGATAGACCTCTGCAAAAGACTGCCGAAAATCTCCACCTGATCTGCACTGCTGTACTTGGCGATCTCAAAACGCTGGATCAGAAACTATACAAATAGGAAAAAAGACAATTAACTTGATGAAATAAATGCTATTTATGCTTCTATGCTTCCACTTTTGTTAAAGCCATCCCTGTTATAGCTTGTATGTATTATTCTAGACAATGTAATGCTAGCACTTCTCATGTTATTGCCTCAAAGTGCTTTTTCGAATATGATCTTTCATGCACCATATGAAATCTGTAAATGTAAAAGGTCTGCAAAGTGCAAGACAAATAAAGTTGTTGTCTCCTAAAAGAAAGAATAGATTCTAAACTGCTGAAACGAGTCGTCAGCAAAATCCTGGTCTCATATCCTGTTACAATGTAGGTTTGGAACAAATTTGCATTATGCCAGCCTGGTCTTCATTGGCTGTCTACGAACAACGTCTGCTCAACGCATTGGTTATGTCTGCTAAATGTATACATTTAAATGTAAATAAAATGTTTGTCATTTTGAGAAACTAAAAAAAATAAATCAACAAATTAAACAGAGCAGCCCGTTTGCTCAAACAGAGCAATTTTGTAGCAAAATTAGGTAAAATGTTTACTTATGCAATTGACACTTTGCAGGGAGATTGATTGACAGGCGATCTGACCAATCATAATCCGCCGAATCTGTCATTTTTGTCCGACAAAGCAGTCAGGAGAGTTAGTAGATTAACATTGGAGGATATGAATTTGAAAAACAGGGTTGTACTGACGTTTTTCCGTGGTTAATACAACATTCCTCATGTTCATTCATGTTTATTTGATGCTATAACTTAACTAGAAGGAAGAGATGAACGGTTCACAAGCGGCTTTAACTGAGGCTCTACAGCGATCTGTCAGACACATTAAAGAGCCACAAAACGGTATTTATTGTTTACATTTCTTAAAGATATTACCAAATTTGAAAGGTGAGACTTTGTTTCATATCAAAAGTAACCTGGTGTGTCCTGTCTGTCAGCGCGTTGTCAGTGTCATGCTCAGCGATGTATTTTTCACTGCGTGAGAACAGTGTGACGTGAGAGTGGCGTGGCTTGTCGGACAGCAACAGTAACTAAAGGGGGCAGGTCTTTGCGAACGGTCAATTACACAACAGTTCAATTTCAAGAACAACCCCATCAAAATATAGATGAGAGTGAGATTTCCTCGCAAAGATTCTTCAAGATATTTCTGGCGTGTATCATAAGAAGCTTTTGGGCGGGGTAAATCTACAGCTATGGAAATGCCTGTAAGCTTGGACGGTTAAACAAGGTAACAGTAACCTCAATCCAGATGTAGTGTGGCGTGACGTCGGGCGGGCAGGGGATGGGTTGGCTTTCCTCTGAGGCCGCCAGGGGATCCGCCTCTACCTGGGCGTCAGAGAACAGCCCCATCTTCAGCTCGACGGTCATCTGCCATGCACCAGCCATCTCCCGCATGAACTGAACACAGAATGCAGGGAAAACTTGGAAAAAAGCATTTCGTAAAACCTGCATAGCTAAAATATGCACATAATATGGAACAATTTTCATCTGATATAAGAGCAGTGATCTATAAAAAGCGCTTTATAACTAAATTTGACTGGACTTGGTATTGATATAACGAAATATTGGTATTCTGACAATGCTGTGTTTACATGCGTGTCTTACCGGGACTTCAACACCTGTCCTTCCAGCCAGGAGCCATTCCCAGCAGGCTATAGCCGTTTCCATGCCATTCTCCGTAAACATCTTTAATGGAGACCAGCACAGTTGATGCAGTAGCTGAGGGTCCCATTCTAAACAATAAATCCAACAATCAATACTCTATTTACTTTCTTAAAGGAGTCCTATTATGCTTTTTTACATGTTCAACTTTCTTTAGTGAGTAATGTTTCATGAAAATGGTCTGCAAAGATACAAAGCACAAAGTCACTATTCTCTATATCAGTGTCAGTGTTTCTGAACTCCCTGAAACGCCTCCATTGTAGTCTTGAGTTTCTTCCGGGAACGACCATGTAACAATATTCCTCATTTAAATAATTCATAGCAGAATAAAGGGGCGGGGCCTGGTTGAGTTAGTTAGTAGTGTGTTAAACACTATTGGTTATAGTAAGGGCCGGGACATTTCCCAAACACGCTCAAAGCGCTCGACCAATCACAACAAACTGGTGCAGCCGACCAATCACAACACATTTTTCTTTTCAGAAGGAGGGGCTTCATAGAGACAGGAACTAAACACAGCGTTACTGACAGACTGGGAAGAGACAAACTGCAACAATGGAGAATATGGGGAAAATTATGTTTTTCAACATTCAAGTATGAAAACGTATTCTAATAGACCCCAAAAAACTAAATCAAGACTTGTGAAATGTAGTATACTATACTAGTTGATTATGAAATTTAAATTTTTGTTATTGCAATTCAACAGGTTGGCGATCTACTGTTGGCGTATAGCTTGCAATGAAATGATATGCCTTTGGAGCTGATCAACAGCGCAGCCATTTTGAACATGGCTTCAGTGAAGGCTTCTTGCAGGCCTCCGTCCAGAGCTTCATTCATCTGACGGATCATCAGCTTATTCAGGTCTGACGTGCTCCGCGTGGCCTCTGAGAAATGGATCATCCCTGCCACCTGCATACGCGACATGTGAGGAGTTAAGACTAATACTTTTTTCATAAAATACCCAACAGCATCTGTTTTATTATTTAGCACTACCTCTCCAGCATAGCGGTTTCTAAGGTTAAGGGAGGCCATGAAGTTAGAGTAGTCTTTCTTCACGCATGTTGGTCTCTCTGTGAGCTGAGTGGTCTGAAATGAGAGAACACATACTTTCTGGTTATATAATCACTGAGGAACTATTTAATATCCCTTTAGCATGGACTAAAACACAAAGTCGTTCATCTTACACCCAGACTGGTGCTCTGGCGATTGTATCCGGCAAAGTGCAGGATGCTCTCAGTGGCCATCGCCAGACCCGTGTGCTGAGACAGACCCGACACCCAGTTCTGATGCTTATTCAGGTATTCCTGTGGACAATACACAGATGGTGTTAAAAATCATTGCAGAGGATGATCCTGTTGAAGTCAAATCTCTGTTGTTGTTTTTTTTAATGGGAATCCAAACCTGTAGGTGAGATTTGGTGACCGATGGCGCCCATTTCATGGCCTCTTTAAGGATTTCTCCACAGCGGGCAGCGAAGTCTTTCACTATGCTCTACACGTGACATATGACATCCCAAATGTATCACTAACACATATGCAATAGCATGCTTTTTCATAAAAAGCCAAATTTTATATGTATGCTTTTTTGTGCTCATTTTTTTCCAAAGTTCTTTTTAAATAATAGTAAAAATCAAGCAGATTTACATCCATAAATTATAAATAAAAAAATATAAATATCATATACATAAATATGGTTACAAGTACAGTACCGGTCAAACGTTTGGAAACATTACTATTTTTAATGTTTTTGAAAGTCTCTTTATGTTCATCAAGCCTGCATTTTTTGATCAAAAACACAGAAAAAAAAACAGTAATATTGTGACATTACAGTTTTTTTCTGTATTATTGATCAAATAAAAGCAGGCTTGATGAGCATTAGACTTATTTTTTCCAAATTTTTGAGCGGGAACTGACCATATTCCTGTGATTTAAATAAGTGTAAAATAAATAAATAAGTGAAGTAAACATACCTCTCTGGCCTCGTATGTATCCGGCACTGTGATGCGATACGGGGTGTCCGGTATGTCATAATACGGCTGGTCTTTGTGGATGTCCTGAAGAACAGTTATATAACAGATATCAATAATGTATCAGAAACATCTCCTGTAAGAAATCTCCAAATGAGGAAACACATTAACATGATCTGAGCAAAGGAAGAAGCACATACAGCGCTGAGTGAAAGAGACAGGGTCTGTAATATATCCAGCATGGTCCTCAGGACACGACCGCTCCACAACAAGTGTGGAAAACTAGAAGAAAAACAAAGAGACAAGGTTCCAACGTTCAAGAAGAAGAAATCAACCTAAGACACTAGTCTACTGTTTGTGAGATGACCGATAATCAACCAACCCACATAAAAACACTAACTCTACCAGTTCAAAGTTTGAATTGATTCTTAATTATATCTAAAGAAACAACATCTCAAGAGAATACGGTTATGTATAGTCTGGAATCATTTTCTGTGATTGTAATGGAAAAGCACCCACGTCTCAGCGAGTCCTGACAGATATTTGTCAGCCACTCTTCGGATTCTCTTGTGAATGTGGTTGAAGTTGACCAACAGGAACTGAGCATGACTTTCTAACTCCTCCTCATGGGCTTTGGTCTTATCCTAGGGGAAAAAAAAACTAATATTAGAGGACAACAACGAGTGGTTCATGTCCTTAATTTGAGTCTAGTTAGGAAGAGATGCTAAAGCTGTTCATGTTAAGCATTAAGCACTTCAATTTTCATTTACCTTGTCAGCCATCATCTGAAGAAAGACATCAAAGACCTTGTCACCCACTGCAATGACACACTGCATCATTCCTGAGAGGAAATAACAAAGACATAATCACATCAAAGCTGTCAAATGAATAGATTTGATAACTTGAATCTTTAGGCAAGATGCCACAGGTGAATAGGACAAGTTAACTAAAAGACATTTCCCCAGTTGATTAATCACAGTACTTTCAGCCATTTAATATTGTATTACAAGTTCTCTGAAATGCTATGTTTAATAGGCATAAATGTTTAATAACTGTAAATGAGGAATTATGGATGCATTCATTCACATATATTTCCAGAACCGAAATCTGAAAATTGGATAAAGGCTAAAAAATCTAAATTGTTTATTTTTGTTGCTGACAGCTTTTTAGATTTTTGATTTTTTTTTTATCTCTCCCTAAATCAGAAAACACTTTCAAAAGCCAGACAAAATTAAATTCACCATGTTTTTAGCAATAAAATGTAATATAAATGTGAGGTGAATGATAAACGAACAAACCCCTCAGTAAAACCCTTCAGAATATAGTTAGGAATAAAACTGTAAAGTTTGGTGTAAGTGCTGCTAAAGTGGAGAAAAATCTCACAGCCTTTAAAGACATGTGTTATAATTGAAATCTACAGACAAAAATAGATTAAGTGTAATAAAATAGACATAAAACACTTATATGTGTATTTTGAATGTTTTCTTCCCACTAGCTTGAAAGAAGACATGTTATGAAAGCAAATTAGCCCAAAATCTCAAAACCAGTGCATAAAAACAAAAAAAGAAACATGGTTTTGACTGTATTGCATTAATAGAGGTTACAAAATGACGCAATTTTCTTCTAGAAACAAACTTTGTTGTATTATTTTCATGTTATCACTGTGAAGCTACTTTGATACAATCTGTATTGTAAAAAGCGCTATATAAATAAAGGTGACTTGAATTGTCTAGAAACAGAAGGTCTAGCCCACCTGATTTATCCTTTTGGATAGCTCGGTCTTCAAAATAACGAAACATCACTTGGAAACGATCAGATTCCAGTGAGCGTAACACCCTGAGAAGTTACAAGAGGTCATGTGACTGTTTAGACAAAAACAAATCATCAGACACAAGTCTAATAGACTGCCGTTCCCTCGTACCTCATGTATTCCAGCCGGTAGATGGACAGGAGGTAGGTGGACATGGCAAAGTCCAGTTTATTGATGAGCGCCGCGACCTCAGGTGGAGGATCCAGGAGATTAATGATGGTCCCCCTCAAATCATTCAACTCGGCCTAGAACACATACAGTTTAACAGGGTGAATCACAAGAAAATTCAGTGTTATTTTAGTATCATTGATAAACTATTATAGATTGTATTTAAATATATCTACATAGTGTTTAAGTTTTAACTTTTTCTTTTAGTTTATTTAGTTTTAGTTATTTAAATCCGAGAGGTCCCGGGTTCAAATCCCAGACGAGCCCCCACATTCGTCACGACCGGCTCAAAGTTGTGGCAAATGAATGGAGGACATCAATGAACTTTGTGTGTTCATGTTGTATTGCAAAACACATTTGCTGCTATTGAGGTGTGATACAGGTACGGTTATGCACAGGTTTGGTGGCATGGGTAAGGTTAAGGGTGGGTAAAAGTGTAAGGGAAGTGAAATTATAGATGTAATTTCAGAAATCAATCAAATCAAAGTTTATTTATAGGGCATATTTATCTTTTTAAAAACAACAAGTGCTGTACAAGCATAATTACAGCTGTAAGTACATGCAGGTATTTTGTAATAGAAGTACAATGTAAAAACATGTACTGTATGTACACAATAAATGCATTGTATCAAATTTTTAAATAAAATAGTAGTTAAAGACACTTAATATAAAGTGGGACCGAAAATGCTTTTATGGTTTTACTGAAAATGCTTACTTTTAGTTAATGATAAGACTGGCGATCATGTCGGAATTGACCAAAATTATCAGTCTGATAATTTGGCGATATTGGAACAATCTGAGATTTAATAAGAAGAAATAAAGCAGTACCGGAGTGACAGTATCGTTCTTCAGGGCAGAGTTATACTGCAGTTCTGAGCGCAGCGGTTCTCCGCTTGGGAACGTCAGCAGGGGGGATTTGGTTGCGATCTCACACACTCCCTCATACCACTCCTCCGGCCACAAACCTGAAGAAGATTTCTCAAAATCAGCTGAAGATCTCATCAATATTCAGACCAAAAAATTGGATCTCAATCAATTAATATTGGAGTATTATAAACACTGCACTAAGCAGCAGTGTTATCACAAGGCCTTCAAGGCCCAGATATACTTCAAGCGAAATCAAAGGATGAACTGGTGTGACGTCAAATCTGGCCAAAACGAAGTTTGTTTCTGGAGTTTGAAGCAGCTCACCAAAGCAAACTTTAGGCTGGTAAACACCTTTAAACTACCATTGGTCTGTGGCAATGATGTAATAGGTAGGTGTGGCTCTGAGGCTCCGCCTTCTTTGGCGTGGAATTTTCTCTGGTTCACCGGTTCAGTCCGTCGAGGTGAGAAACGAGTTCACGCCATGTTGTAAATACCAAAATTTCGAGATGACAGCTGTTCACGTCCTTGGACTGGGAATTATGCGTACAATTATGGTACAAGTAGGAGCTCTCAGAAAATTCCCAGCCTACAAGTTGTATTTACAAGCTCTACGGTAATTAAGACAACTTGAATTAAAAACTTGAACACACTAAGTTGTAATTCTAATTGAAAATGACACTGACACTGTTTTTTATGTTTAACACTGTAAAGCTGCTTGCTTTTAAGCAATCTATTGTATAAAGAATGCCGAATTGCAGAGCTAGTGCAAATATATCCACATCGCTATGATCAGATGCTTTCTAAAGTGCTGTTCTCTTACCGCTGTCATTTTTGTTGTGTTTATATTGCCACAAATATTTACATATTTATCTAAACACCGCTCGTAGCAGTGTGGGCGGAGTCAGGATGTTCACTAACAGTATATCGCTCTAAAGGTTTTTTTCTAACGTCTTTTTATCCCTAAAGGAAGAACAAAAAAGATCTTCACTGTGAGTATATCGGGGCCTTCAGTTATTTTTACTTGGTAATAAATTTATCACAAGTAACAGTATATTGTTTAATCTTCAACAAATAAACAGAGAAAATAAACAGCTACAAATATATGTTGGAGTGATATATAAATGACAAATATCTGACCTGAGCCCTCAACAGCGAAACCCATCACAACCGAATATAGCCAGAAATCTCGGAACAGCTTTTGAAGCCTCGGTTTGGCCTCTTTTATGGCCGGCAAACGTTTGGTCAGCTATAAGATAAAAAAGCAGACAGATTAAATTATGAACAAAGTGACACAATCAGGATTTAACCAAAATAATTAAATGTGCAGACTGTAGGTAAACAACGTAAAATACAGTGTGTTAATTTGATCAAATTTTGCAACAAATACAGTCTGATTTACCCCAATAAGCACAATTTGCAAATCTCAATTGTAATTGTATAATTATGTATCAATTATTATAATTGATTATTGTATAATTTAATTTATATACATTTACAGGTTTAATTTATATACATACATATAAATCTTTTTTAAATAAATCTGATTATCTTAAATCTAAACATACATGTAAATTACAACCAAATATTCAATTCTAAATCATGAACTAGCCTAGACATTAAAAGAACAAATCTGTGACATCAAGGCAATGTTGACCAATAGTGAGTGACTAAAATTTCAAAATATATTTAGCGTACTGTAATCCGCTATTTCAAGCTATGTAGACTGTATACTGTACATTGAGTCACATTAGCAGAAATCCCATTCTCTTACCACAGCAATGACAGGAATGAGAACTCCCAAATTCCCAGCGCTGCTGGATGCCTGAGAAAAAATGAACATAAGATATATTTAAAAGCAGAAAAACTACTTTACTCAAATAATCCAATTTAGAAACTAAATATTGCATGACTTTTCAACAGTCATCTGTGAATTCTAAGGATAAATCTTATTAGAGCATTAAAACTAAGGATCTGGTCTGAATTAAAACAATCCTATCTGTAGCAGACCACACTGCATTTCTACATTCCCTCTTTTATTATCATGTAACATTCAGAATGTCTTTACATTGACATCAGCAGCCCAATATAAAGAATGCAAGACAGAGAAATAACAATGAAGGACTTTAATCTAAAGACACGATACCTTGAGGGCCGGGCCCTTCTCACTGGCTCTTTCACTGGCTCGTTTCCCCTCCAGTCCCAGCTGCACAAACAACTCCAGCAGGTTCACCAGCAGCTCATCCACCATCTGTTCTGTCTGCAGGTTCGCTGCGATGTTGGCCAGAGCGTTGATCACGGCCAGAGAACAGTGCCTGCCCCAAACACAACAATACTGAGATAACTGACATGTTAAAGATGCACTTGGTAAATATGAAAAGCATTTATGTGCTGTGATTCGCTAGTGTCATGCTCACTATTATTGTCTGTACTTTTCATGTATGTCTATATCTTAATGTATCAAAAACTTGATAAAAAAAGATTTTTTCGTGTTTTTTAGAGGCATCTCTTATACTTAAAAATACAGTAAAAACAGCAATATTGTGATATTACTAAAATTTAAAAGAACTGTTTTCTAAATTAATATATTTTTAAAATATAATTTATTCCTGTGATCAAAGCTGAATTTACAGGATCATTACTCCAGTCTTCAGTGTCACATGATCCTTCAGAAATCACTCTAATATGATTATTTGCTGCTCAGTAATTATTTCTTATTATTATCAATGTTGAAAAAAGTTGTGCTGCTTCATCTTTTTGTAGAAACCCTGTTACATGTTTCCAGGATATTCTTTTGATTAATTTATCTGATAATTATGAATTGCAATGTATCATGGTTTCAATAAATGCATGAAACTTAAGCAGCAAATTATCATATTAGAATGATTTCTGAAGGATCATGTGACACTGAAGAAGTACACAAATTTTTTATTAATTAATTATTTATTGAGCCAGAATTATTATTTATTTATATTGTTTGTTGTTTATTACATTCATCACTTTCATCAAATACAAGTTTGCTTACTTTGTATTAAAACCGGTGAAAAAACTATGATGTGACATATGAGTGGAACAGAATATTCAGGACAATTTAGGGCACAACTTGATATTATCTGTTATGATTAATATGACTTTTCTCCATCCACAGGCCCTTGGTAATGCCAAAATACCAAAGAAATGCCCAGGGAATAATCACCTGTATCCATGATCCTTGTAGTCTTTGGTGGAGTAAACCATCGAGCTGGCCTTCACACTTATCTGCTGGAACAAGTTCCAAACTTCCTGATAAATGTATTGCTGCCGGAGACAAACAGATATAAGGAGACGTTAGCACTAGTAGATTGACCGAAACACTCTCTATGACAGAAGACGGCGTACGTTTCCGGTGATGACCATACAGCCCAGCTGATCTATGATGAGCACGTCCAGCTGGGACGGCGGCTGGCAGAACTTCTGCTGTAGGATCTGTAGGATGGGCTCCATCACACGGGGAGTGTCTCTCAGAGCTACGGCGATGTGCCCTAATGCTCGGATGGTGTGATCTGGGATGAGGTGGGCCTCCCTGCAGGAGAGAAACACACATGTTTTTCTCACTTTTTATACATTATGATTTATTTTTATGGAAAACTGCAAAAATGATTTATCAGTGCACATCAATATTTTTTTATTTATGTGCCTCATAATCTTAGATCAGAATAACTTCCACTCCCTCTTGCAGCATCTCTTCTCTTCTCTGATGACGAGGGCGGGGCAACCTGTCACTCACATGAGATCCACCAATAGCAAACCACAACCATTCATTCAATTCCCCAAGGGCAAAATCAAGCCCCACCCACATTTGTTCTCCTTTCAGGAAGCCGTTTCACTCAGCTATACGTCACAATATGGAAGAGGAGACTATTGACTGTCTACTTCTGTTTCATGCCGACTGTAAAGGCTAGTTTAAACACTTTAGGCCACTTTTAGATAAACGCTTCTGAAAAAGAATGATTTAAAAGACTAACTATTTAATGAACAATAAGAAAGAAAGTTGGATTAAGATGAATGAGATTTGATTTACTGTCAGAACATACTTGTCATTTTCCTGCGAGATGTACAGACGATTGGAAAGACTGGCAAGGAAAGCCTCAACGATGACTGAGTCCATGGACAACCCTGCTTTTAAACACCTGGATTAACAAAAAAAGTTACTTATTAGTGTTTAACCATATGAAAAACTGCAAAATCATACTATAGAGTCATTCTAGATTCTTTGATGAATAGAAAATTCAAAAGAACAAGATTGAATTGAAATAGAAATCTTGTGTAACATAATAAAAAGTTTAATCCTTGATGTATAAAACCATTCATTTCTTTAAAAGAATAATTACTGACCCAACATTTTTAAACCGTAGCATGTCATTATTGAAACACATAAAATTGTATGTTAAAATTAAAGTCATAAAATTGCAAATGCTATCCAAAGGAATTGTTAGCAATATTAGCAAAAAACAACAAAACATGTACAAATGCTCAGTTTGAAAATTACAATAACTATGCTTTCCGGACATCTATGGCATATTATGATTTGGAACGCATTTTTCCTAATCTCACATATTGTATAGGATGAATTTTATGTTAATTGCGCACAGAAATTAGGCATAACTTTCATCTGAAAACATTTTAAAAAGTATAGAGGAGGTTTACCTGCATATATTGTCGATGGAGATGTCTCGGAGCTGCTCGTACATGGACGGCTGACTCTTCCTACTGGCGTGAGAACTGAAGGTGGACTGGGAATGCTCATTGGTCACATGGATCTTGATCTCACCTGTTCCTGTTTAGGGGGAAATGGAGTTGTTTGAGCATGAAAAAGGTCAAAAAGCACAAAGTCCCTCCAGCGGGAGTTATTCTCTACATCTGCATCACTGTTCTGAACTCCCATTGTAGTCTTGAGTTTCTTCCGGGAATGAACACGTTACAATATTTCTCATTTAATTAATTAATACGCAGAATAAAAGGGTGGGGCCTGGTTGAGTTAGTTAGTACTGTGTTGAAACTGGCGGTTATGGTAAGGGGCGGGACATTTCCCAAACACACTTAAAGCACTTGACCAATCACAAAACACTGCTCCAGCCGACCAATCAGAGCACAGTGTGCTTTTCAGAAGGAGGGGCTTCATAGAGACAGGAACTAAACAGAGCGTTACTGACAGACTGGGAAGAGAGGAGCTGCAACAATGGAGAATATGGGAAACATAATGTGTTTGTTTAACATTTAAGTATGAAAACCTGTTCTAGTAATATCATATTACTTTGTAATATGCCTCTTTAATTTCTGTTTTGATGTACCGTGACACAAGCAGCATAAATCAAGACACAATGAAATGTTAATGAGAATGAAATCAAGGGGAAGACCTCACCTGTGGCGTACTGACTGTGATATTTGTAGAGCTTCACAAGCACAGGTGAAGGTACAACCAAGAAATCTCTTAGAGACATGGTGACTGAGTGAGCCACCACAGGGAAACGCTCACACAACCGTCCGAGACCCTGTTTCGAGAACACATGTAGCACAATTATACATGAAATATCCTATTTCCCCCCAAAATGTTCAAAATAATAATTTCCTTAGCACATTGTGAGAGGGGCAAAACTCAGGATGCACCTGTAAGCAGCAGATGAGCAGAGGCATGTGAGCGATGATGACTTTACTAGACGTCTTAGACTGCAGCTTCTCAGATAGTTTGGTGCAAAGGTTCTCCGCACCTAGCAGAAACAAGCCGATAAATGAATAAGCCGATCAATGAACAGTTAAGAGTGTATCATGACATATATGCAGCAAGTGATCCCAGAATACTCCCTCAGTCTCACCCTGTTCCTCCGTGACGGCCCAAACCATGAGGTCCACGCAGGCGGCGTTGGCCTGGCAGCGCAGTTTGAGCGGGTTAAGCTCACTGTGCAGATACTCCACGTCATGCAGGATCCTCTGCAGCTCCGACTGACTGCTGCTGAACTGCTCCAGAACAAAGTCATGAACCTCCTTCACGTACGACACCTGTAGGTCTGAGCACACAACAATCACATTAACACAAACAGTAATAAGAGTTACTGGAGCTATTAAAAGCTGCAAGTCTTAGAGAGGCTAAATATTTGTGTGAAATTCCCCAAAAAACAAAAAAAGTTCTTTTTTTTATAAACATTTATTTTTCTTCTATGACATTTATCTAAACATTTATACCCATTTTGTACTATTCATTTACATAATTAATGTATTTTATTTGTTTGATATTTATAATATTAGATAAAATAGATTATTATTAATAATATTATATATTTTAAAAGTTTAATACGTTGAAAATTCCATTTATTTGTGATTTATAAATATAGATTAATAAGAATAAGAATAACAGGACAAATATTATTTGATTGTATTGGTAATACATTTTAGTTATTTTGTTATTATAATAAATATTTCAAAAATTATATATAATAATATAACAATAATTATTATTATCATTAATAAAGATTAATAATAATAAAATAATAATTAACATACTATTTCAGTTGATAATGACACTATTGTCTTTTTAGAGCTGCTTTACAGTAGAATTGAATTCTGTTTGCATCATTGAATCATTATTTTTTTGTTTATCACTGTGAAGCTGCTTTGAAACAGTCCGTATTGTATAAATTGCTATAGAAATAAAAGTGACTTGACTTATTTACATTTACCTTTCATGTAGTATAAGGTGTCCCTCAGCATTTTAAAAATGGCCACATACAGCGGATCACTGAACGTCTTGTAGTTCAGATTAGCTGCCGCATTGACCTGTAACAAAGAGCAAAGGTCCACAAATCAACACATTGTCTTTTGAACAGAACAAACATAAAGCAGTGGTGTCCGAATCAAAGCATATACCTCTAGAACTGCAACCATATTCTGATCCAGTGTCTTCATAAACGATTCTGACACAAACTGCTCAACCTATCCAAGAAGATAAAGCAACATCATCAACAGAGTAAACATAATAACACCAGTGGCATACAAGTACAACATAATAAACTGAAGCTGAAGGCACTGCAGAACATTGACCATTTGCAGAAGCTGCCTCAGTAAATCCAGTGGTACATCAAACTCTTTACTGTTGCTGCCCGTGAAGAGTGGCGAGACGGAGAAACTCGAGCTTATAGTGGAGAAATAGTAGTCTGGGTCCACAGCGCTGCCGTCGGGCAAGTATGAGCCAGCTGGAGCACAAAAACAAGACCACGTCAGGACACAACAAACCAAGACAGCATTCGTGGACATCAAAACCTTGTCCAAATATGTCAATTGTATTAATATAAATACTAAGTAGGCAAACCTGTAAAAACGTTGTTCATTTTAAAGTTACCTTCAAAATAAGGAGCAGAAGGATCAGAAGGGGAGCCTGGAGGAAGTCCGGCACGCTCTGGACTGGCCTATAAAACATAAAGAGGTCATTACTGACAAAAAAAATAAATAAATCACAGTTTAATCTAATGCTACACCTATTGACTAAATCATATAGGCCTGGTTTCACAGATTAGGCCATAGTACAGTTAGGACATCTAAGTAGCTTTTGTAAACGTTCCTTAGAAAAAAACATTACTTGTGTGCATCTTGAGACAAAACAATGACACTGACGTATTTTTAGATATGTCAGGGCAAGTTGCTTTCAGTTAAAACAGCTCAAACATGCATTTTAGTCTGGGTCTTGTCTGTGAAAACGCATGATATTCTAGTATTTTTTTTCCAAAGTATGTATGTGCTACTCTAGAGTATTTGATCACACTGGTTGGCATTATATAGCTTATGTCCTGATTTCTTTCGCTCCGGAGGAACCTTTTCATAGTTCCAAGAACTATTGGAGGAAGTATACCGTTTTTTTGGTGTGTTTTCACCACAGGAACTAGGAATGATTTTAGTTCTAGGAAGTAGGAACTCCTTTTGGAGAAACTAATTTAGCTCCTACTTCAGAGTCGGGTCTAAACAAGCACTATAGGAACTATCCGTGACGTTTGTGTTCGCTTATTGGCCGAACACATGTGAAACACCAGCCATTTGAAAAAAAAAAAAAAAGCATTTACATAAAAGCATAAACATTTACTCCAGAAACTAACTCTAGATACATGGAAAACAGTGAAAGGCCTCTAAACCTTTACGCTAAGGAGAAAATCAATGAAACTTTAAGGGCACCAAGCGAAACATGATTATGTATTTCTGCTCAGGACACACACAGCAAACGCTAATACCTTTTCATTTACTGTCTACTTTCTATTTATAACAGTTCTATCTAATAATGTATTAGACAGGACTGTTAGACAGATCATGAACTAATGAAAACGGAGAATGCGAGCACTTTGTGCTCAGGCTCTGGCGTTCTCAGCGTCCTCAAAATAAAAGTCACAACAACAAGCGCGGCTTACGTCACTTCAGAGTTCCTACTGGCGGTGCAAATGCAACCAGGAAAACGTTCCTAAGAGAACTATTAGTTCTCTTGAACTACCCGGTGTGAAAGCCCCTACGGTGGAGGGAGAAGATGCATTCGGTACCTGTTGTGAGATGCTGGAAACACTGCTGGTTTTACGGCGTAAAGAGTCGCTCTGGTAGACGGCGAGGAACGAGCTGGGTAGGATGGAGCGGAAATCGTTAAAGGATCGTCGTCGGGTCACCTCCGTCCCCTCTCCTGTGCCCAACGTCTGAGGGCTGACCCGTGGGAAGAGCTTAGACAGCAGTGGCTCCTCTGTGTTGCTGTAGCGGCCAAACGCTCGCACCACTCCGAGCAGACAGGGTACAGTGTATTTACACAGGTATTCTGGGTAGGAAAATCAGAAGAGAGAGTATTATTACTTCACACGGAAATACACCTTTAAGCCATTCAAAGACATTAATTTTTAATTGTGATTATTCTAAAGAAAAACAATAATTATATACTATAATTATATATAATTATATATATTAAAAAAAGAAGAAGATATTAATACTTTTATTCAGCAAGAATGCATTAAATTGGTCAAAAGTGACAGTAAAGACATTTATATAAAAAAATGTGATGCTGTTGTTTTTATTTATTTTTAGTCATCAAGAATCCTGAAATGAAATGCATCACGGTTTCCCAGAAAATATAAATGTTTTCAACATTAATTTTCAACAATAATCATAAATGTTTCTTGAGCATCAGATCATCATATTAGAGTGATTTCTGAAGGATCATGTGACACTGAAGACTGGAGTAATGATGCTGAAAATTCAGCTTTGATCACACGAATAAATTACATTTTAAATATATAAAACTTTGAAATTGTAATAATATTTCACAATATTATTATTTTTGCTGTATTTTTAATCAAATGCCACCTTGGTGAGCAGAAGACTCTTTCAAAAACTTCTTACACAAAAAACTTTAGTGTAATTCATTATAAAATATTAACCAAAGATTTGACAGTCCATGTTTATTGATCCAATCAAATCCAGATGGATAAAATAAAATCCCACTCTTCATTATTTCCAGGTGATTGCTTTGACTCTACGACTTGACATTATGAAAGTTATGAATTTCACACGAACACCTAAAAATAAGGAATGGTATTCAGGATAGGAAGAAAACACGGACCTTTATCTTGGCCTTCCATGTTCTGACACATTTCCTGCAGCACCTGCATGAGGTTCATCACAGCCTCCAAAATCTGAACGAGATTTGAGAGGATTTAAATCTATTAGTTCTGCTCTTTTCTCTTTAGACCTCAGTCAGGGCAGATGCACAGCATAATTCATCTGACATGAATGACAACAAATTGTTCAGTTAGTGATGTAATACAACCTATTAAACTTATATTTGTTACATCAAATTATAACTGACATCTCTCAATACGATCATTTGCTATGTGGTGAGAAATTAAGCCTCTCTTTTTAAATACAATAGGGTAGCAAATTAGTCTGAAGCTACAAATCAAAGAAACACTGACGGAAACAAGGAGATTCATATTTATGACAATGATCCTCGTTGAAAATTAAAAAGTAGATTTATTCAGATAATCATGGTAAACAACAGCAAGTTATTTCATCATGAACGGACCTGGATTCGCATGGACTCGTCCATCTGGGCAACATCTGAGAGCATCGTCACCAAACTGAAGGAGAAATTCTCCGCAATGGGGAGTGTCTCTGAACACAAGCATGAGAGACATGTAAGATCAGGAACATTTGAGAGTGAAATAAGGAAATGTGATAAAGAAGACAGAATTATACCTCGTCCCTTCCTCTCTGAGCTCTCCTCGATCCATTGCACCCTCGGCAATCCCTTCAGCAAAACCAACAAGTACGGGACAATAGCGTCCCTGTGCTGAAGGAGTAAATGAACATATGATTCAGCACACAGACCAGCGCTGCTAAAGAACTCGACAAATGAGTTCGCTTTGATTAACATAAGATCCCATCAACTATCAAAAACATCTTCTTTTTTCTTTTTAAAAATATATATTTCAAGAGATATAACCATTTAAACTAAATTTCTTTTGGGTCAGTATTGACCTGGGAAGCTAACTATGGCTGTTTTTGTTTTTTTTACATTTATTAATTAGATTACTTCTTAATTTATCATCTTTCCCATATGTCACACACTTTTAGGGCTGCATTTTATTGGTAATATCCATATAGAACTATAAACAGTAAACACACAAAAGATGTAACTGACATAAAAAATAAACTATATCTTAAGGAACCACCAATGAACAAAAAGCAAAGAGTTTGAAATAGAATTCCACATTTCTGCTGCCACCTACTGATGAAGCATTGTAGATTCAGGCTGTTGATCATCTTTATCATCTCAAATTGAAATTTATGCAAGTAAAATGAATATATTTTGTTTGAAAAAATTCCAGAGTAATATTTGTGTTGTTTTTGTGTTGTTTTGTTGGAAAAAAGTATATGTAGGTTTCATAAGTTTATATGTTCTAATAAATTTCATATAGGCCTAATGATATATTCAAATACAATTTCTCATGAACATTTTCTTGCATCACAGTGGATTTGCTCTAATTCTGTATTGTAATGTAAAATTTCAAAGTATTTAATAAAAAGGGGGGTAACTGTAGTAATAAAAGTAAAACACGGAAACATTAATAATGTTGAAATTTTTTGCACATTAACTTATTAATAAGATGCTCCTGAACAGTCACAATATGGTTTTAGTTTTAAAATGTTAAGTTTTGACTGTTTTATAAGCTCACGTTCCACTCTGTCACAACTGACCCGGGAATACGAAAGGTGTAAACAGTTTTTTTAATAGAGTAGGAGGATTAATGTGTCCCGTTCTCCCTCTCCTGAAGAAAGCTGATGTGTGTGGCCGTGTTTAAACCAGTACCTGCAGCTCAGACTCCACCAGGAAGATGCCGAGAGCGATCACAGCATCTCTCCTCCGCTCATCCAGCTGGAAAACACCACGGATGTCCACGGGACACATGCATTGCAGCTTCTGGACCTGTATTATGCAAATGTATTTAAAAAAAAATTGCAATCTTAACCATGCAGAAGCTGTATATTAATATATTATTAATCATCATCTTTTATGTGTCAAACTAACTACAGTGTAAAACATGACGCCAACAGAGTTATTATAGTTACCTAAAAACATTTTTGTTCATTTAAATAAAGAATAAAACAACATATAAGTATGAGATTCAAATAAATAAATGAATAAAAAATGAACTGTTTAATAAGTTTATTTCAATAAGTGCACACAAATCATGAAAATGTCATAATACCACAAGTTTGCCAATGTTTAAGGAAGTTTCTAACATACTTCCCTTTAAAACAGACTATTGATTAAGTCATGTTATGTGGTCAAAAAGTGGCCAGAAAACCATCATACAGAAAGAATATAACATGCATAAATGAGTTTTCGGACAGCAGCATCCCACACACTTGGTTTTAAATGAGTGCACATTTACACAAATTTACTAAGGCTGAGAAAAATGTTTTGTTCTCAGAGTCACAAATGACTCGTCTATAGAGATCCACCCTTGCCTATCTGGTTTTTCACGTCCTGTCAGGCAGTAATAACATGTGTCAGGGTTATTGCGTGCTTATTGTATATCTCAGTCTCTGAGCAAAAAGCTACTCTAAAATGAGCAATTAAGCTGAAACATCAGCCAGCACATCAGTGAAATAAACTCATACTGAAAATCAATAAACATGTCTGAAGAAATATGAAATATAAAGGTTGTGCGTATTGTTTGGTGGATGATATAAATTGATAGATTCCACTCCTAAAAACAAATATATTGTGCATTTGAATACTAGAAGGTTGTTTATTGTTACTACTATTGTTGTTGTGAGATTAATAGTTTTATCCTGTCATTGATTGTTCCCTAAAACTGTATTGTAACGAAGCAGTAAAGCACTTAAAATAAACAATGATTACATTGCTTATTCAATTGAAATGGGTTTAAACTCAATATATATATATATATATATATATATATATATATATATATATATATATATATATATATATACATGAATATATACACAGAAGTAATGATTAATAATGTAAATATCTTTATTTGAAGAGTGCGAACGTTAAACTAGAAACGTTAAAGCATGACTGTATAAAGATAATGTCAGCCGATTTGAATGAATGGTCTTCAACATTTGGATATACATGTTAAAAAAGGTTAAATAAATAAGAGCGAACATTAGGTACTGGATTAAACTATGGTTTGTTTTGGTTCTGTTAGCTGTTAGCTTCAGATGCTAATAGGAAGTGAAACTCTCACCTTGTCAATCGGAGCGGGTCGATGAGCAGCCAGAGAGCGCGCGAGAGACAGCACAGTATTAAAGTAAAAACCTCGCGACGTCCCTTTCGACGACATTATTCATGTATATATTAAAACAAAAAACAAATATCTACATCTTAAAATGAAATGTTCGTCTAGTGACAGCTGATGAGAGCTGCGACTACGGAAAGCCCGAGCGCACATTTGGCAAGGTCATTATCGCGATAGACTAGTGTCTGGCTGCAGACATCAGACGCAGTCTCAGCTTCATATGTGATATTTTCCAAGATAAAAAGTTGTATGATCATTTTTTTGTTTTACTTCTGGAATCAATGGTAAACAATTATAACATCATACAGATCAACTTGTATTCCAAAACACATAGAAATGAAGTAAGAGACATCCAACCACAACCTCTCGATTATATGCATTCAAAGAAAAGATGGATCATCGATTCACATGAGTTTTTCATTATCCAAATTGAATCGTTCAAGTAACTCCTTAACTCTCGACTCCTTAAATTATGTGTAAAAAAAATCAAAGGAAACATCTGTAACTATTATTTATAAAGAACTTATTTGTTATTGACCATACTTTTCCCCCACTGAATCTTTTCATATTTAGATGACCAAAACGCTGTTGAACATGGCAAATCATTTCCGTTTAATACATTTCTAATGATAAAACTCCACTTGGGATTATATCAAAGAAAATAGCATCTTAAAATGTATACATTGATGAATTCTGAATATGAAAAAAGCATGCCTCGTTCATTAAGAAGCTGACTAACAGACACACACGCGCACACACTCACACACACACACACACACAAACCAACATCCTTTATGTAAGTGCATTGCATATATAATAAACAAACATTTCTGCCTAATATATTTACGAAAAGAAACAGACTCATTTGTCCAGTCAGCATAATTTATTCTGGATTAGAACATGAGCTGAAGGCACAATTAGTATATTTTTTTTGTTAGCATGACAATTAATGCATATTTCAGGTCACACATTTGGAATGCATTCTGATTACTTTTACAGAAACACAAAACAAAATCCTGTTTACTCTTCGTGCCATATATCCTGGCAAAACAGTTCAGCTATGCCATACTGTTTACAAAGTCAAATAAACACTAAGGTTTGGCTGCAACATGATATCGTAGATATATGGCATTACAGCCTATCTAAAACATGTCTTTCAACTTAAAGAACCATAGGCACAAATGATAGTTTTGACAGTCGGACCTCTCTGTAAATTCAAGGCAGTTACTCTCCCATAATCACACATGATACGCAAGTGAAGGCAAAACACACATCGTTTAGACAGCTGCACCCTGACCTCTGAAGGGTTGCATACTACAAGTTAAGACATAGCAGTCTAGGTCTGCTGTGAAATACAAGACAGTTTTGAAATACATTTGGAAGAAAAAAAAGCTGAATAATGAATTCTCTTTTTTTACAATGTCTGTTGCAGGTCTGCCACCTTGATCTGAAAGATATTGAATATGCTTAATATTTCACCTCTGTTGTCAGTCTTTACAGATCTGTGAGACTGTCTTGAGGTAGGAGGGCAGAAGGGAAAAGACGATATAAACACACAGAATGTTATTTAAGGCATGTACTGATCCGTGATCAGTATTGAAGAGGCTCTGGTCAGATCTGTTGACCTTTTTAACATTATTTACAACATTCAACTACTGTTAAATAAGTAAACATTGTATATTAGAGTAACCTGGTTCTTTGGTGAAACAGCACCGTTCAGTTTTTTAAGCGATTTGTGTTAATGCACAGCATGTTGTGTGATGTTGATTTCAGAGATTGAGGCATACAGTTATCATAACAGGTATGACACGATTATATGCCACTGTTATTAAGGTAAACTGTTACAAAAGGGTGTAATTATATGCAAATTATGGAAATTAAAATGTAAACAAGAATAAAAAAAATAGATCATAAGATGTATTTTAGTATAGGCACTTAAAATAATCACTAAACCTGAATTGCTACCAAATGTGAAAGTGCATGTATCATATGTACCACTATAAGGTATAAAACAAATTTGTATGTCATAATTAAAAGCTTTGGTTCATTTATGCATCTTAGAAAGTGACTAAAAATTATTTACTCAGTGATTTTGCCTTGTTTTCCAGTACAAATATCTTCACATTTGCTTGAGAAGCGAAGCGAAGTAAGATATTAAGTCTTGTTTTAATGTATATGAAAGCTCCTATATCTCGATAGCCCTATATGCAAGAATCACTCCTGTATTCCCACACTTAATTATATGGGTTTTCACTTTGGAAACAGAAGGGTATATCGGCTGTGTCGACTCACTTTATATAAAAGCCATTTTTTTCTCAATCAAAATTGGAATGAAAATCAGTCATATTTCAGTCAATCAGTCATGTCATATTTCTATAATGTTTTAATCGATCTGGTGGATTGTGACACAACTACCATTAGGGAACATGGGAGAAGGATTTAGTTCACTATTGAGGATGTACAGTGGGAGGAATGTCTTCAGAAAATATACTATACTAGACACAACTTAATCCAACTCAAATCTTTTTGGTTGAGTTACATGTTGTAACTTCACATGTACTGGACTGATATTTTTGAAAAGTGTATAAAGAGATTTTTGAGGTTATTTCTGTACCTTCTTTTAGTAAATTTGAAAGACGGTCTATTTTTTTATTTATGATTCTTGCAAAGAGATTGATCCTTCAGATTAAGAGGTGGTATTTTGAACCAGGGATATTTATCTGTAACTAGAGTTCCCTTATTTTTATACATTCGGTATACTCTACTATACTCTGCTTCCTTTTTGGACCTTTGTTTATTAAAAATAAATGTCATAATAGAAAACAAAATAAAGTTTACAACAAAAAAAAGTCTTGTTTTATGAAAAATGTATCAGAATCAAGAGAGGTTTTTTTGCTGAAAACAAGAATGCGAAAATGGTCAGAAAAATAAACTAGTTTCCCCCTGGAATTAGCTTTGTTTTTCTGACCCCATTGGCAGATATTTTTCTTGTTTTAAGGATAAAAGCCACTTAATTTTGATAAGTTTTTCATAAACGAGGCATTTTTCTTCTCAAGTAAATGTGTCTTTAAGAATGTTTAATTTAAGAATGTTTCGATATTTGTAGTAGAAAACAAGGCAAGGTTACACTTTATTTTAAGGTGACATAGTACGTTACTACATGTACTTACTATAGTAATAACAGTAAGTTTAGCATAATTACAAGTAACTAACCCTATAGGAAGTACATGCAGTTAATGAATATTACTCAGTACTTATTTGAGGAAGTACAATATAACTATTGTCACCCTTAAAATAAAGTCTAACCCAAGACAAAGTTAGAGTAAAAAAAATAATAATAATAAAAAATAATATATATATATATATATATATATATATATATATATATATATATATATATATATATATATATATATATATATAAATTTCTAAGATGCATATTCTTTTTAAGTTTTATGGAGTTTTAAGGCCCTCATAACTTAGTATGTGATCACATGTAAGGAAAACAAACAATGGAAAACAAGTATAATATTTGCTGGTAAATTGCAATATATATATATATATATATATAATATTTATACCTAATATTTAAAAAAAAAAAAAAAATCCTGCGTCTCCCTAAAGATGCTGTTTTACATTAAAACATAAAAAATGTTTGGGGGGGTAAATACTATTTATCTTTAGACTAATTTTCAAGTATTTGATTTCTCTCTCACATTAGTTGGTAAAATCTCTCTGTGTGTTGATTAAAGGATGGTTATTAAGTACATTCCAGTGACTTTCTATGTGATCTGCAGTTGGCAGATATTTTCGCCCCTGTGTAAACGTCCCCGCTGTCGCTCCGCATCAGCGCTCCATTAATCTGTCTTCCACACCTTGTTGAGAACTTTAACCACTTCCTCGTAGATTATGAACACTATAGCCACGTCCAGACACACGCGACCTAACCTGGGGACGGTGCCTTTGTAAAATCTAGAGAACAGACAGAAATGTTAATGAATACATAATAATCAATCACACAAAACCTTTCAGAAACATGTGACAATACGGTCATTCGAATTTGGTAGGAATGTGTGCATGCAAAATATAATTTCATATATACTCTCCGGTTTAAAAGTTTGGGGTCGGTAAGATTTTTTATGTTTTTAAAAGAAGTCTCTTCTGCTCACCAAGCCTGCATTTATTAGCAAAAATAAATACAGTAAAAACAGTAATATGTGAAATATTGAAGCAATTTAAACGAATTGTTTTCTACTTGAATATATTGTAAACTGTAATTTATTCCTGTGATCAAAGCTGACCTTTCAGCATCATTACTTACATCCTTCACAAATCATTCTAAAATGATGATTTGATGTTATCAATGTTAAAAAAGTGCTTTCGATCCAGCCATAAATCCCTCTATCAGGCACTTTGGTTTAGTATCATGTTTACTTACGCAGCCAGTCCTTCGTGTTTCATGATTTTGACGGCGCAGTCAACGGTGCTCTTATATTTGTGAGCTTCCAATCCCTGTAAACATTATCAACACAACATTGAAATATCCTATTCAAGTTTTTTATTTTATTTTTATGCTTGACAATGATTTTCATTACACACCTGCATTCTAGTTTTGATCACATCCAGTGGTGTATTTCCAAACACGCTTGCGGCTCCAGCAAAGGCACCAAATATTCCGGTGATGAGGGGGTTAATAGTCTTATTGGGGTTATCGCCTAGATTTACAGTGAACAGTTTCATTTCAGCCACATTGCTTCATTAGCACAAACAGTGCTTATATATTTATAATTATTATATCATGTTTAATACCTTTGTACCAGTTTCTCAGAGAGGTCATTACGTAGAATCGGATGGCCTGGTTTGAGCCCTGCTTCAGCACTGTTGCGGTCAATCCCTGATATGTTCCTTTGAGTCCTGGTAAATAAGAAGAGAAGTTCAAAGATATGCTCATAATTTAAAAGCCTTACCAAGCAGAATTATTCAACAAGTAAGGGGGTCGTTTTCTTTCATACACAATGACTGGTTTGTATTGAAATGACCTTCCTGTGGTTCAAATAATCGATTGGATCAGAGGTTGATTAAAATGTGACGGTCACATGGTTTGCTGCTTCACATGATGTTCATGCGAGATCATACGAGACTGAATTTATTAAATGCAAATCTGTTAATGATAAAAGCTAAAAACCAGGTTTGTTTCATACAAGGATTTAAGCCATCTAAATTCTCATATTTTTCGTTCACCAATTTTGTGTCAGTGTTGTTATCATTAACTAAATATATAATGAATCATTAGAGATGAAATAAACTAAAATATAATACTAGATGAAAAACTAATTAAGTAAAAACTAACCACTAAAAAAACCCTCAAATTAAAAAGTAAACTGAAAATATCCAAATATTAATAAATATTACTATAAATATTAGTGTATAGTAGTGTATAAATAGTGTATAATATAGTATATAGTGTGTTAATAGTGTATGAATAATACTAGTTTCATTCTAAAATAATTTTGTAAAACTTTTCTGGGGTGATTTCATAATAAACATGACTATAATAAAATATATACGCTATAACAACAAGAATAAAACTGTCAAATAAAACGTACAAAGCAGCCGAACAGGCGTGCATATAAAGTAAAACTATCAAATGAAATTAGAAACGGTTCTCTAGAAAAGCAGTTTCAGCTTACAGGTGAAACTCGAAAAATTAGAATATCATGCAAAAGTTATCATTTTGATGATTATGGATTACAGCTTATGAAAACCCCAAATTCAAAATCGCAGGAAATTATAATATTACATGAAATTAATTAAAAAAAAGTATTTTAAATACAGAAATGTCGGCCCTCTGAAAAGTATAATCATATATTTAGGTATATATACTAATAACATTAGTTTCACCTTTTAATTTGAATTACTGAAATACCCAAAATTTTGCACGATATTCTAATTTTTCGAGTTTTACCTGTATATATCACTTTTCAGATGTATTTGTTGTAAGTGTGTTTGCGCTCCAGGAGGTGGCGCTACAGGACAAACCTTGTGTTCGGATTATTTCCCTCACACCGTGGAAAAACCCTCTGTACTTTGGATTCGCTGAGCACTGATCATGGATGAATTTGACCTGAAATTGGAAAAAAAAAAATATAAAAATGAACATTGAAAACATCAGATCAATCACTTCACACTGGTTATATTTCCTCTGCATTTCAGATATAAATGCATTAAAAGCTGCAATAAAAGTGTAATCTGTTATTACACTTGTCTGATGGTCTTCTTACAAAACAAGTAAAGCACATGTAAGACTTCACATCTGTATTAGTGTAATACAAATACATATACAAAAATACAAATACATATCTTATACTGTGTCTAGACTGCAAGTGAGCAATGCAATGTGACCAGACTAAAATATCACATTGCTCACCCTCTGTGTAGACCGTAAGTACTAGGCTACGCATGCTAAAAAGCATCAGGATATATCATCTCACACACCTTTACAGTCTCCATCGGACACACCACGACTATAGCCTCTGCAACTCCTGCACCCAGACCACAGATCAGCCCTCGTGTGCTGTCCAACTTCCCAGACTCATCCCTCATCTTATTACTGAGGAATTCAAACACCCCAAACCTGCAGAGAAAACACACGACAACATCAACACAAGCAAGTTTCCTGTTTAAACTTAAAAGAAAAAGCTTCCTTCTTTACTTTGCAGAACTTTGCTTTATAGGCACAATAAGGGAAATGAATAAATATGAATTATAAATAAAGAAATAGCTATAAATATAAATAAAATATATATATACACAACACATAAATATATCCAAAAATCTATATATACATGTTTGTATATATTTATTCATATTTATAGGTACGTGTTTATATACTATATGTACATATATACACACATACATATACATACAGTGTTATTTTAGTAACATTGAGATACAGGTTTTATTCATATTTGTATTCAGATTTTTATAGTTTTGGTTTTCATTTAAATATCAAAATTTGTATTGTTTTTTTTTGTGTTGTTTTTATAGTATATAGTTTTATAGTATATACTGTAAGTATAGTATATGCTTTTGAAGTTTTTATTTTGACAATTTCTAAAAATAACTAATATACAGCCCTGTTTTCCCATCTCTCTCTCTCTCTATATATATATATATGGTGAGCGCACTGGCACCTGTACTGTGGCTGCCGTTGCATCATCCAAGTGGATGCTCACACGGGGCGGTTGAGGAGAGATCGCCTGATATGATTGTAAAGCGCTTTGGGTGTACAGTAGTACATATGAAAGCGCTATATAAATGCCTCATTCATTCATTCATTCATATTTAATTTTTTTCCCATCATGGCCTTATTCATGCTTTTAAACCATTCAAACGTGACAATACATGATGTGTCATGATGGCTAGTGAGCAAGTCATACTCTACAAAAGAAATACCTAGTTGCTGAGAGAGAGCAGAGCGAAACTACACTTCACACTGAGAGCAACACACTTCACACTGAGAGACAAAGGCCCGGCTGTGCGAGGCTTATGAAGTGCTTACCTCACGGCAGCTTTGGGAATGGAGCCATAGAGCAGAGAGCTCAGGCCCCGGTACAGGCCCTTCACCCCGTGACCCCGCACCGTCTGCTGCACACAGTCAACTGAGCAACAGAGAACCACAGCAACTCACTATCTCCAAGAGCATTATGGCATTTTAATCTGAGACATTCTGCCTGATGAAGACCGAAACGTTGCTAATAAAATTGTAATACTCATTTGCAAGTATTGATAGTGTGCGGGAGATCTTTGTTTTTTAAATCTGATACATTTCAAATGCTTATCTTTAGTAAACGTGGGTGGGTATGAATTATTAAAAGCATTAATTTCCTTTTCAGATTGTTCTAGTGCTGGTCCCCTGCAGCTGAGTACATCATTCATCGGATTCGGTTCAAAAGAGAACATGACCAGACTGTTGAAACGTGACCCTGCCGGTTGCACGCGTGCTATTGGCTAACAAATGAACCCGGTTGAACAATCAGTGCTGATAAACTTGTTGTGAAAAGGGGCCACAAAGTCCAGTGGCAGATAAACCCGAACCCAGATCAGTTACTGAACTTTAAACCTTCAGACCTGAGTGTACTCTGTCTCCGCTGATGCGTTGTTGCACATAATCATTACAGGAAAGTGTTTGAAAAGCTCAGGACAAAGCAGATGCAATTATCATGGAAACAATTGTTGAGTGTCTACTTAAGATAATACCATGAAGCCATTAGAAGTAAATACACACCGATGCCTTTGTACCGAGGCGGGTTTGCCTTCTCGTCTAACTGCAGCTGAGTTTTCACATACTCGGTCGGAAATGTGATGCAGATTTCAATGCCTCCGGCTAACCCACCTGCAAAACAGACAATTTATTCACATTGATTAATACAAGTCGAAATATAACCGATGGAAAATACTGCCATATTTAAAGGCTGTTTTGGTCAAAACAAACAAACAAACAAATAAAATACGCCAACAAATTTTTACATGCAAGTAAATATCTATCTATCTATCTATATACAGTATATATATTAGAACTATTCTAGCCACTAAATGTGACTAATACATTTAAATCGCTAACCCTAATAGTAATACTGATTAATTATCGTAATTTTATTTTAGTCAATTAAATATACACTACTCTTAAAAATGTGCAGTCAGTAATATTGTTAAATGTATGCTTAACAAGGCTTCATTTAATTGATATTTTTTTTTTATTAAAAAATTATTAATAAATTTTTTAATTATTTTGTAAAAATATTCAAATGTAATTTATTCCTGTGATCAAAGCTGTATTTTCAGCATCATTAATCCAGTCTTCAGTGTCACATGATCCTTCAGAAATCACTCTAATATGATTATTTGATGCTCAGGAAACATTTATGATTATCATCAATGTTGAAAACAGTTATGCTGCTTCATATGTTTGTGGATCCCATAATACATATTATTCAGGATTCTTTAGACGAATAGAAAGTTCTAAAGAGCAGCATTTATTTGAAATAGAATCTTTTGTAAAATAATTAATATCCCTTTTGACCAATTTAATGTGTCCTTGAACGGTGGTGTATTATGAGTTTTTACAGCAATGATCACCTCTATGAATAACGGATGCCTTGTAAACCCCAATGAGCTGTCGCCACCTTAACTGTGTGTGTTGAGCACATCTGTAGGAAAGGGGGCGTGTCCATCTGTGATTGGCTGACTGGATCCGCCCCTGCTCCTACGGATGGGTGTGACTGAGACACAAACGTCCTGCTCTTTAATCAGATCTCAACTCTGTTGACACATTTATGCTTCTTTTCCTGTGTGCCATGTGTGCAGAAAAGCTTCTGATGATCAATCAAATGGGTTTGATTCACAAGCAGACGTTATTATGCACTGTATACGTTTTAAAATCAAAATGTATCGCTCTTTCATAGCTCAGGAGTTATTTTTCATTTAAGTATCAACTTTGTCTGAGGTGTTTCTACTAAAATAAACACCAATGAGTCAATAGTTGTCATACAGTTAGAGTACAGAGCTATGAAATGATCCTGAAGTTCACAACATCTGACGAGAAACGTTGGTAGCACTTTATTTTACAGTCCTGTTTCCCATGTACTTATTATTGTAATTGCAATAACTGGGTAATAACTAGGTACTGACTCTAGCCCTAAACCTAAACTTAACCCATGTAGTTTCCTTATACCCAGTATTTTCTTCGGTAAGTACACTGTAAGTAGGCCTACATTTACTGTCAAAAGAAGTGCAACCGAAACGTTTCTCTTAACCGTTTCCTATCTCTTAAACTATGATGGCAGACTTGTGTCAAATCTGAGCACAATTGGAGACACTTCCTAGATTTATTTGGAAACTTCGAATGGTGTAAAAAACTAATTTATTCTCAGAAATTGCTTGTAAATTTCACTAATAATTACAAAGAAACAGCAATAACGGACTGAATTAACTGTGAAATGTTGAATTAGAAAGACTGCGATGGTCGACATGGCTGTCTAGAGGAAAGAAAACAGATTTTAAAGAGATTTCATTTAATTGTTCTTTCCTATGGGATGTACAGAACGCATAGGGCCCTATTTTAACGATCCGAAACGCAAGTAACTTTGTGGGCGGATCTCGGGCGCTGATGCTATTATACCGGCGGGATAAATAACTCCTCCGCCAGACGCAAATCTTAAATAGGGTTGGTCTGAAATCGCTACATCAGGGGTTTTCAAAGTGAGGGGCCGCCAGGGGGCGCCGCAGCAAGTTGGAAGAAAAAAATGCTTTTTTTTTCTAAGTAAAAATATTTATATTATTATGAGTATTGTTATGAAATAGCATTATAATAATTTGTCGCATAGCCTATCTGAACATTATATTTGTAATGCTAATCTTTAAGAGATTCACCGATTGATTGGCTGGTGACCGGAATTGGACGATTTTCATTGATCGGCGAACGATTTTATGCCGATCTAATCCACTCGGGCGCCGCATGATTAACATCGCGCAACATCAGCATCACACGGAACGCACATGTAAGAAACCGCGTGAATTACCCCTTATTTACACTGCACACGGCTGCGACGCCGGAGCTGATCGCGGCCACTCTAGTCAATGCTTGTGTTTACACCAGCCGCGACGCGGCGCGTTTCAGAAGCGTCCCAGATGCGACTCTCAGCGCCGCTTCGCTAGAGATAGGCGCCTAGTATTTTTGACGGACGGTGCAGTGCAAATAAGGGGTCACGGCCGTTTCAGATCGCAAGCGCGAGTGGCGCGTATTTTTTCGGCGTGCATGTTAATCAATGAGTGCATTCACATCGCGAACAGGAGCGTCGCGTGAGCAGCCGTGAAGCGGGTTTCGGCGCCGAGTCAATTTTTGCTGCCAGCTCACGCTCAATTAAAGTGAAAGCACACTTATGATGGTCAAAATAAATATGATTTCACTCAAAAAGTGCCTGAAATGCACATAATTTGCATGTCTAGTGAGGTTTAACAAGAACTGGAGAAGGCTATGTCAGAAAAGAAAATGAAGACTCTGTTGTGGCAAAACTTCTGTTAAACATCATCACTGCGTAAGAGACACTCAGAGTCAAATTTATAAAAAGAGAAATATTTATTCTTGCAAGAATAGGCCCAGTCGCCAACACAGCAGTTACCCTGTGAAGTGAGTGACGCCCACCAGGAAGACATGAGACAGCCTTTATACTCTTTTCAAGGTTCCTCCTCACAACAGTTACCCTTTCACCCACTCAGATAAGGTCCCCACTGCTGTTCAGTTTCTACTAAAGACACAAACTGGCCCTGAAATAAACTAGCCAAATCTTGACCATTCCTAAGGTCAAGAGGTCCTGTCCCATATATTCCTGAAACGTCACGCACAAGCACGTACACATATACTTTCACACATTGAATAGGTTCAATCCCTTATGATATCTGTTAGGAATAAATGAATATTAAAATTTCTACAATAACTCAAAAATATTTAGAAATCAAAATCGTCTAAAATCTGTATCGGAAGGTAGCTTGGCTAACGCCAGACCCAATTCTCGTTGAGACTTGGGTCTGGGAACCACATGTACATTTTCTCGTATTTGAGGCGTGGTTTACGATTGCCTGGCGCCGTTTATTGGGTGCTAAGAATGTCTGTCAAATGCGCCAGTACGTAGCTCATATGCAATCGTTTCAATTATACCAGATGACGTATGTAGAGCGACAGAAATTAGACAAGGAAGAAGACGATGGGTAAGATATTTTTGTGTAAACAATGACGTTCAGCGACTATTGCCGTTTGTGCAAGATAAACATGCGATAGCGTCGCGTCTGCTGCCATGTTGAATCCATAGAAATAAACAAACTGCTTCGGTGTCGCATAGATGTCGTCATCGTCTTGCTGCTCCCTCCCCGTTCTGTGATTGGTTCCCTAAATGAGGCGAAAATCTGGCCCATGGTATCCATACTGCCTTTCAGCGTGAATAAAATCGCGCTGCGGGAAGGCAGCATGGGGAAACCCAGACTAATCGGAAGGTAAAACTCAATGAAAAATTGTAATCGGCTATGAAAATTGTAATCGGTTCATCTCTATAATCTTTCTGATAGGCTGGGATCAAACACCATCACATAATCTGATGTTCACCTAGAGGTTTTATTTATTTATTTCTACATTTGCCGTAGTATTGTCAATGGGTTTAATAACACATCCTGCAAAAGGGGGGCCTTGGCCAGAACCTAGTGGTATTTGGGGGGCCTTGTCATGGAAAAGTTTGGGAACCCCTGAGCTACATTACTCATAGGTGTGGTTTGGGAGTAACGTGAAATAAACCAATCAGAGCGTCATCTCACATTCCCTTGTAAGCAACACTATGGATCATTTTTTACCTTAAAATAATGTTTCCTTAGAGAATATCTATAAGTGTTCTGTTAACTCTCGGCATTGCCTTATCCAATTTAGGATAATTCATCGACTTCATTACTCTAAAACGAAGCTGCATAGATTTTTTTCAGATGTTTCCCCAATATGTGATAAATGTCAGAGGAAGCCACACTCTTGCATAGTTATGCTCTTTGCTCTAAGTTAACTCCATTCTGGACTAATATTTTTCAAATTCTTTCAGAAATATTACATGTTGAATTAGAGCCTGATCCACTTGTGGTGATATTCGGATTCTCAGATAGCATTACTTTTCGAAAATCTCAACAACAGTTGTTGTCTTATGGACTTCTTATTGCAAAGAAACTAATACTTAAGTTTTGGAAGAACACCAAAGTCCCTACTGTTAAGATGTGGTTGGATGAAATGGTTAGGTTATTACATCTGGAAAAAAACTGTTTTTCTTTATCAAACAAACTGGATCAGTTTGATAAGATTTGGTCTTCCCTTCTCCGCTATCTCGATAGCTCAGTTTAAGTTGGCGTGCTTAGGTAGGCTGAGTGTGTAGTACTGATTGCCCCATTAGTGTGGTATGTCTTATGTCCCTAGGGTGGGGTGGGTGATAATGGGAACTGTTCTTTTTATTTGTATTTTTATTTTGTTTATTTGTATTTACTTATTTATTTTATGTTGCCTATATGTTTATAATGAGGAATCATAAAAAGCAATGTAACAATGATTGTCAAATTGTTGGATTCCCTAATAAAAACATTTTAAACTATAAAAAAAAAAAAAAAAAAAAAAAAAATTTCCAAAATCTTATCAGTGGTTCATCAAGTCGTAACAGGGTGAAAGGCACTTCTGGATTCGCTTCGCGGTCCTATATCTGCTATAACCACACTATGTAAGTTTGCCAGATCGGGTCGCGTTTCTGTAGTCCGAATGAGACATAAGAAAACTACAAATTTGACTTGCTTTACGTCAAGCGTTATAATAGTCATAATTTAGTTTTTCTTCGTTTCTGATGTCGAAATACATCATACTTTCATGAAATCATGTAACATAGGCTACTCTACCTTGTCTGTGGACATTGTTCATTCTAAAGCCGGTGCTGGATAAACAGCGAGCGTGCGTGCGACGGTAGGCTAAATTATTTACGACAGTAGTAATGGACAGTTTCGTTTCCAACCAGTAGGGTGACCGAAGAGGAAAAGCTCCATGGTGTTGCTTTAAGAGCAGGCGCGCTTGTTCCATGGCGGATTGCTATTATAACGGAGGATTTGCCAGAAGCAGTTCACAGCGAGGAGACTGACATTCTCGCAGGGGCCGTAAAACACAGAGAAGTGGCATTGTATGTGGATGGAGAAACACACAAATTAGCTTTGGATAAACAGGCATATACTAATTTGGGTAATTGTGTAAGCTATATTATGCATATTTTTTCACATCTTCATGGACACCACAATGATTTCCCTCGTGTGGTAATATTTTTCCTTGTAATTATGTATGGTTTACAAAAATGGGAACTTCTGCGTACATTATGGCCAAGTATGCGCCCTTAAAATAGCATCTGAATAACGCGACTTTAGACAAGGCTTTTCCTGGTCAGTGGCGGAATTGTTTCCTGGAACTGCAGAATAGCAACAGGGAACGCATGCACTGGAACACGCCTTCTCTTTTCACCGAACCGCCCCGGGAGCGCAAGTTCATTCCTTAATTTACCCCTATGCGTCGGGTGCAAAATAGGAATGATACATGCGTCGGTGTACAAAGTCAATTGCGCTGGGTGCAAGATAGGGCCCATCGTATCATCTAAATAATCAACACTGTTGTTGAACTGAATTGAGCTGAATAATGACTCTATTGTCCTTTTTAGAGCTGATTTACAGCAGAATTTGTCTTGTATTTGATTAAGTTTGCATCATGAAATTCCGCTAAATGATTTCCCAGGTGTGCATAAACTACAGTTTCTCTGAATTGTTTCTTTTAATTGTCTCCTATTAGTTTTCATGATGTTCTGTCCACATTGATAATTCCTGGAACAACTGCACATGCTCTCTGGAGAGCTGAGGGTTTGTTTTAACAAACACATTTTCAGTAAAAACCGTATACCCGTTTAACAGGTTTTGACATAACTGACGAGCACATATCTGTGTAATAGCAGGTGAAACAGCAGGTTATACTGCAGAAGGATCACATATATCTATCCTGTCTGACCTGCTGGTCTCCTCGAGCCACAAACACTGCCCTGAGCGAGAGAAGAGCTAAAACATCCCCAGATGGACATCACCAAAACCTGCACACCACAAGTTCACGGAGGAATAAGTTATGTGTACATAAATCACTTCAAATATTTTATATAATATAATATAAAAAATATAATATATATTCATTATTTTATATAAATATCAAATTATACACTAGGATTTTTAAAAGGCTCTTCTGCTCACCCAGGCTTCATTTATTTGATCTCAAAAACAGTAAAAACAGTAGTATTGTGTAATATTATTATTATTTAAAATAACTGTTTTCTATGAATATATTGTAAACTGATCAAAGGTGATTTCAGCATCATTACTCCAGTCTTCAGTGTCACACGATCATTCAGAAATCACTCTAATATGCTGATTTTCTGCTAAAGAAACATTTCTGATTATCATCAATGTTGAAAACTGATGCGCTGCTTCATATTTTTGACTTGCTACAACAATAGTTATAAAGGAAGTTTAGGCCACTAATACAATATAGTTCTCTTTTGTAGAATTATATGAAACTAACTGATATATCAGTATTAGGGTAAATGTCACGGCCAAATCCAGATTGCTCTATACAGCTGGCAAATAAAAGCAAATAGCACTTTATAAACTCCACTGTCAGATTCCTCAAGGAAGCAAGGGATGTTTGCTCATGTAGCGCTCCAGACAGAACTGTGCCCAGGTTCACAGACGAGGCTTAGTTCTAGTCCCAGACTAAATACAGGTTTGAGCGGTTTTAACTGAAAGCAACTCGCACTGACATGGCTAAAGATATTTAGAACAATGGCATTATTTTCTTTTATAATCATGTGCCTGTTTATGTATTAATGACACACCTAATCCGGCTTTTTAAAGTCAAACAAAGTGAGTCTATGATGCAATCAATGTCTTGTGTGAGTGTTTGCGTGAACACAGAGCTTTGTTTTTCTGCTAAACTATCTGCTCATACTGGAGTACTAGTATGACTGGTCTTTTATTATTATGTCAGCAGAAAGGAATGTTATTTCAGAGGTGAAGAAAGTCATTACGTTGCACCAATTAAATGTTTACAATCACTTTAAACATAAATATGTTCAAATGAATAAATGTGAACTGTGACATCTATTGAACGCATCTATCATAATCTAGTGCACTTTTTGCATGTTCTAGTTATTAAACAAATATTTGGAAAGAACGACACTCACAATACGACTGCATTCCATGCTACTGTGTTAATGTGTCCATGCCTTATCCGTCATCATGTCATCATGCATCCAGCACATTTATCACTCCACCGAGCATCACTGACGCCATGAGCTTCATGCAGAACATCATGAGATGTGAATGGAACGATTATGAGTTTCTCATTAACTGTCGCTGCCCTGGCAAGACTTTAACCGGACTAACTAGGGACACTTCAGGGAAGAGTGGAATAAGACAAGCTACAAAAACACTTTTAGTTATCCATAGATGCCGAGGTCAGACTAAAAGAAACATTCAGTATCCTGAGGCAAAAAAAAAGAAAGAATGTTAATGGATTACTAATGGAATGTATATCATAATTTAGAATCAGGGGTCAAATAAAAATATTATAAGAATTGAATAAGATGCTATATGGATTCAATTAAATAAATAAATATATTGATCATATTTTATTACCAGAAGATTTGATCAATTTAAGATTAGAGACAAATTAGATTAGAAACAAATAAGATAAGATACAAATAATTTTAGTTTTATTTTATTTTGAATAAGAATTCATTTAGTTTCCATGTTAATTTTAGTTTAATTTTTAGTAATTTTATTATGTGCTTTTGTCTTTTTATTTAATATTGATATTTTAATATTTTAGTTTTTGTTTTATTTCTAGCTAATAATTGTAGTGCTTCAACTTCAAGTTTATTTCCAAGACAACATTACTAATTTGTTTAGTTTCATTTTTTCTACTATTTATATTTTATTTTATTTCAGCTGTAACAAACGTATTTATAGTTTTAGTGATAATAACCCTGATTGTTACTTATTAGCTCCAAATAACAATGATGAAATTTCATTAGCATTCCTTTTTTTCAACCGCTTGTTAAATATTAAACAAAAAGGCCCTTATAACAGCGATAAAGAAATACTTTCTTTATCAGTAAAGGAAAGTGAAGAATACTTGACTGAGTCATATTTCACCCCAAAAATCAAAAGAAACAAAGAAATTATATTTTGCTTACAAAATCAAGCCCTTTTAGCATTATCTTCATGACATTTGTCCATCTCATTACCATAATGCAAAACAAAATATTGATTTTATTTATTTAAATGCAAGTATTTATCCAGCATTATTTGTAATGCCTTTAATATATGCTTATTTAAAATTAAATAATATAGTTACAGCAATTTGTACGTTTAATACAAATACTGTATTTCACCTCTGAGAAGTAGAAATAGAAATAAAAAAGGGAAAATGTGCATGAAAACAATTTTACAATACAAAGATCCCTGAAACGGATGCCATTAAATGACAGACAGAAAGAAAGAAGTTGGCTTAATAGTCATTAAACTATTTGACAAAGCAATAAATACAATATTCTCCTATTAGTTTTGTTTTGATTTGATTTTGGGGTGTGACGTTTTCCTGACACATTCCATTTTGTTACAGGCAGATTGTTACAGACATTGTAACAGAAGTTTTCGCGCGTTTGTTACTTTGTGTCAACGTTCTACTTTGCATCAGTTCCAGTGAAACAGTCACACACTGACACACACACACACACACACACACACACACACACACGAGAGTGTGAATACTCGCCTGTGCAGTGATGATGACTACAGCCCTGTAGGGATCAATCGAGCAGAGGACTGTAAACAGTGTGGATGACAGTGCAAAAACTGTGGCACAGCTGATCTAGGCTCAGTCAGAGCATTAACAGAAATGACTTTCACTGTTTCTTGTGATTTATAAGCACAGAAAGACACTTACCTGCTAAAATAGCCTTTCCAGGGTGTGTGAGTTTGGCTTGTCCGGCGGGCGCAGCGGCTGATACACAGTGCGGTCTGTGGAAAGGACTCACAAATTTCGGGTTCACTGACATTTTTCTTGTTTTATAACAGGGTTTGCAGAGAAAAGTGCCTCCTGCACAGCAGAAACAGTATTTGTAGTGCAAACGCCGCTCATAAGTGAAGTGACGGGCTCTCTGAGATCTTTTGACAGCCCGAAGTTTCCTGCTTTCTGTCAGTAGTGTGTGTGTGTGTGTGTGTGTGTGTGTGTTTAAGGGAGGGAGAGTCTCTGTCGCAGCGCCATATTTCTGATAAACTCATCATCAGTCCTGTTAAGGTGGAACGGACATTTTTTTTTATTAAAGGTTCATTGGCCTGGCCTGAATGTGAAAAAGCACATTATAACATCATATCAGTAAAAACGTGCTAGATAAACTTGATAGATGTTGTTTTTGCAGACCTTGTAAACGAAACTTGTATTTACTAAACAAAGAAGATACACTTTTTTCCATCTTAAATTTCGCGCGCTTTTTTGTGCAAAAAGCAAAACACACTTCAACCTTTTTCATTTAGCTATATATAAATATATAATTAATTAATTAGCAATAATTAACAATGTGTGTGTGTGTGTGTGTGTGTGTGTGTGTAATCAGAGCAGCAGTATGTGAATGTGATGACATCTGCTGGTAAGTATTTGTGTGTGGTTTTGAATAATAATGGAGCAATGATGTTAATGGCCCTTTACTTTAACTGTAAACTACAACTTCTGCTTTCTCTCATTTGCCTGCATGAGTTAATGAGAATAACAATAAACATGACAGATTACAGCACATCAAACCCCAGTACAAAACCGTTCAAAACGTTACCATGGTGATCACAATTTCTATCAAAATAGTTACTATGTATGTGCTAGAAATTATTGTAGTTTGGTGGAGATTAAGGTTATAATAAACTTACCACCTTTTTTTGTAGTAAAAAACCCCATCACTTTTTATTTTATTCTATTTTTATTTTTTTCTGGGGACTTTTATTTGGAAATCGTTTCCGTGACGCCAGTGCGCATGCGCAGTTTCATGCAAAGTGTCTCCTTCACTTTGTCCTGTAGCTGTTAGTGTCAAATCTTCTGTTACACAGGACACTCAAAAGCTTCTGCTTTCATTTAACATCATCATTTTATTTTTGTCTCAACAGCAACAACATCAACATCCTCGGTATGAATTTATCATCCTATTATTGACCCAGTTAGTTGTGAAGTGTTGTTATAGCAGCATGTGTTAGTTCATGATAAACAGACACCAGCTCCTTTGCACAATCACACCTTAATTCACATAAAACACTTTTTTCTAGTCAGCTTTGAAGTTTTTGTGCCGTTAAATATCCTTTATAATTATTAAATTAGCCCTCTCTCTGCAACACTTTAGGCTTTCTGCATATGATTAAGTCTTAAAGGTTTGATTAGATTATCAAGCTTGAAATCCCGCCCCCTCATGAATAAACATGCTGAGCTGTTTTCTTTGCCTCTCATGTGTCAGAAATGCAAATATGTTATTTTTACTAATAGAAGGCGTTTCTGTTGGATTACAGCATGCATGTAATATGCCTACCCTACATAGACAACTTTTTTAGAGGTGTCATTGGTGTTTAATGCCTTAAAATGCTGCCTATGGCCAATGCAATTAAAAAACCCTCACTGATATTATCATGTAAAAATAGATGCACAGTAAATGTGTCAGAATACAATTCATAACAATGTTTTTACTCTGTTCATTGATGACATGAGTTGACAGTCAGAAACAGGACAAGTTGCTTTACAAGGCTAGAAAATGAACAACTTACTAACACTGTGGGTTTGGTTACGTATTATGCAGTTTTGTGGCTTTGCTCTATCTGCGGTGTGATCCCCTGTTTTTTCTACTTGTGCAGTTTACTACCTACGACATGATGGTGCAATTACATTTATACATATGATATTTAGTCCACTGATATTTTCCATCAGGTTTATATATCAGACATAATGGCTGTTCCTCCTGCATACTCAGACCTGGGAAAAGCGGCCAAGGACATCTTCAGCAAGGGTTACGGTAAGAAAACGCACGCCTGCAAATAATACTTTTGCTTCACAAGACGATTTGCATTGTAGAGTAATTCATGTGCTTGTTTTGTTTGCAGGTTTTGGGATTGTTAAATTGGACCTCAAGACTAAATCTCAAAATGGAGTGGTGAGTTAGTTATTTGTAGCACTATTTTCCCCTTGTGAGATTCACCTGAAAACAATGTTGTCCAAAAAAATTATATTTTGCACGAAGACATTATTCTCATGACAATTAAGCAAAATTTCATTACTGTAATGTTCAATTGTCATGTATAAACACAATTTTTATCTCTTTGATGCATCATTTTGGGAAATGCATTTAGATGGTAAGATTATTGTCGGGGCGTTTGTGTGATTTGACAAGTTTCGTGTGGTCACCATCACGCATCATTTACCATTCAGACGGAACTGCTTGTTTATCTTGATGTCAGTTATCTGTTGGAAACTAATTTTACATCATGTGTGAATGAGTTTTTTGAATCATCTCTTTCTGACTACACAACCAACATGAATTGAGTCGCATCCCATCAGCCCTGTGTTTCTGGGTCACATTCGAAATAAACTTAATTCTGTCACATAACTCGCCATCTGTCATCCGGTAATGTCACGACACGAGCCACCTGCTCACACATTTCAGCATAAAAGTCTACTGCTTTTATCCATCATTTTATGTGTTTTTAATAATGCACCAATATAGACTTTCTGACCGATTCTTTTAGCTGATAATTACAGGGTTGTCAGTTATTGATAGCTAAAGCTAAAATAATTAAAAATCACTTCGCTAATTGATAAAAGGTTAAAAAAAAAATCTGATAAACTTAAAAAACTTAAACGAATATTAGAAATATGTTTGACTTGAAATACTTAGATTGCTAAATCTAAAACTGATTTTTTTTTTAAACTAAACCGAAATGAAAAAGTAATTAAAATAAGTAAAACTTAAACTAAAATTAAAAAGAAAATGGAAACTTTTTTAAATAGAAATTCATTCAAAATGTTAAATAATACTAAATAACAAAAACAATTAAATGTCCAAATATCAACTGATGAATTGGCCTTGCTGATATAGATCATTTATTTATGAAAATGATTCAGAAATAACAGTGATGATTATATCAGAAATACAAATAATTATTTAGCTAGACAAATAATGTCCAATATTATCCATCTATACTATTTTGTTTGTTTCTAGCAGATGCTAAGTGAAATTACAAGCTTTGGAAACTTCCGAATCAGGCATTAAATCAATATAATGTACAGCTCTAAAATGGGCAACCGTCTAGTACCTTTGTAACCTGTACAAATAAAAAAAATGAATTATAGCTGGGCACAGATACATGCCTAAATGTTTCTTCCTATTAATAAAAATCAACTTCAGGAGTTCAACACATCCGGATCCACCAACACGGACACGGGAAAAGCCGGCGGGAGTTTGGAGACCAAGTATAAAATGAAGGATCTGGGATTGAGTTTGAACCAGAAGTGGAACACGGACAACATGCTCAGTACAGAAGTCTCTGTGGAAGACCAGGTCAGTAGATCAAACTCTCGTCATGACCTTTGACCCCTTTGAGTTGCATAGCATATGAACAAAATGGTTAGTTTGCAGAGTAGCATTAAAATGGTCACTGTGATTTTGTCAAGTTAGACATGCTCCTGAATCCTGAATATTTTGTTGATCCAGGAACAACATTCCTGGCACAGATTGAGCTCAATTGAAGACATGTCTATTAAACAAAACTGACAGGCTTCTTTGTTCATTTTCAATAATCTTCCCATTATTTATGAGCATTTTTTTATATTTCACATTAAGATTACCAAACCAGCAACTTATGGAAAAGGACAGCATTGACTCTTAATTTTCGAAGACAATATAGACGCCGCTGTCCCTTTTTACACAAGGCTTCTATGTTCACATCAAAACGCAATTTAATGTCAATAATTTTCCCCAGTTATTTATAACTTTCCACACACTCCACCTTCTCGCCCTTAATGAGTGAACTAGGAAGAAAAAGCTTCTGTTCTGTCATCAATACTTGTGTCTTTTGCCTTAGATGCGTTAAGCTGCAAACGGGCATCATCACACCATATAACAAAATCATTAACAACTGGGCCGTGGGATGTTTCTCGCAACGACTGTGTCGTCTGTATTTACTTGTGCAGTCATTTGTATGTAAAATATACAATAAAGGAGACAAAACACACCCTTGAGGAGAACCTGCAGATGTTATCAGGGGAGCTGAAAGACTACCGTTTACTCTTACTCTTTCAGTTAAAAAGTCTAAAACCCAACCAATTAAATTAAGAAAAAGGCCAAAATTTGGAATGAACTCATCTGCTAAAATATGGGGTCGTAAGGGATTAAAATCAGATGAAAAATCTATAAATAAAAGCTTAACGTGTCTTTCTACCTTCCAAATGCTTCAGTACCATATTCAGTAAAGTTTCTATTGCATCTTCAACACCTCGCTTTGCTCTATAAGCAAACTGGAGAGGGTCTAAAACGTTCTTAGTTACAATAAACGTACCTAAAACAATTCCTCTTTTACTATTTTCTAGGGCTGCATAACGATTAATCGCGAAATTTAAAAAAAAATTGTTTACATCATATATGTGTGTGTACTGTGCAAAATAATTATGTATTTATAAATACACACACATGCATGTATACTGTATATTTAACAACTATACATTTTTACATTTAAATATAATTTATTATATAATTATAAATACTTCATATATAAATAGATTTTTTTCTTAAAATTATACATGCATGTTTGTGTATTTATATATACATAATTATTATACACAGTACACACACATATATGATGTAAACAAACTTTTATTCTGCAAACGATTAGTCGCGATTAATCGTTATGCAGCCGTACTATTTTCTCAAAGCCTGTCATTATAAGAGATTTTAATGCTATTGGCCTTAAGTCATTTAATGTCTTTGGCACTGGTACCACCGTGGCTTATTTCCACAGTTTAGTGATCTCTGAAAGATATTACAAAACACCGGGCACAATTGCTCAGCACAGATCTTAAGTAAGTAAGTGCCCTTCAATATTATCTGGACCAGGGCTTTTTCTTGTATTACAGCCCTTATAATCGATTTACAGCTGATTCATCAAAAAAAAAAAAGTTATAAAGCACAACCATAACTCATTTTGGATTTCAGAGACTCTATTACTGAACCAAATCCAGGTGCATCAAATCGTGAGTGCCCAGATAATTCAACTTTCTTGTTCCCACACCCCTTAGATCCGGTTATGACCGTCATCCCCTTCCAAACAGAGCCGAAGTTATTCCTGCTCAGTTCTTTCTCAAGTTTTATTTTGTAATTTAACTTTGCTTTCCTAACTTCTAGTTTTATGTCCTTCTGAAGTTCATGTCTTTTTTGCCAAATCACCTTATTGAAAATGCCTTAAATCTTTCATTCAAAAGTGCTTTGAGAGATTTAGTGAACCATGGCTTACGGTTAGGAAATATTTTAACAGTCTAACAAGGGATAAGCATATCTTCACAAAAAGGAAATATAACTACTAATAACATCTGTAAGTTCATCTATACCCGAGCAAGAATCGTGAAAACATTCTGTGGTTTTTCTCTTGTCCCTCAAATCTGATTGGTTGATTGGAATGTTGTTCCAGGATAAACACAGATGTAGATCCAGAAACTTATTGCACTTGTTAAAATCACATTCAGCGCATTGAATACCTGTCTTATGAATCTTGTGTCTTTTGTTGTGTTGTCCCCTTAGCTTGTACAGGGGTTGAAAGTGGCCCTGGATACGTCTTTTGTCCCAAACACGAGGTGAGTCGTTAGGTCTGACGCATCAAGGTCGGTTCGATGATTTTGTTCTTTGACAGTGTTATTTAATCCTTAGTAAGAAGAGCGGTAAACTGAAGACCGGCTACAAGCATGAGTTTGTCAACGTGAGCTGTGACATTGATTTTGAGGGTCCGGTCGTGCACTCTTCAGCGGTTCTGGGATACGAAGGCTGGCTCGCGGGCTACCAGATGGCGTTCGACACAGCCAAGTCCAAACTGGTGCAAAATAACTTTGCTCTGGGATACAAGACCGGAGACTTCCAGCTTCACACCAACGTGTAAGAATCAGAGAAAACAACACAGAAACAGCTGATTAGGGTTTTTAAAGTTGGCATGTATGCATATACTTGTATGCATACATAAGTACCTTGATCCTAAAGAATTAGTTAATTACAGATCGATCTCGAATCTTACCTTTTCTGTCAAAAATACTAGAAAAGGCAGTTTCCACATAACTGTGTTCCTTTTTAGAAAAAAATGGTATCTACGAGGATTTCCAGTCAGGATTTAGACCGTATCATAGTACTGAGACTGCTCTCATTAGAGTTACTAATGATTTGCTCTTGTCATCCAATCGTGTCTCTCTATGAGTGTTACTGGATCTTAGTGCCTCATGATTCTATCGACCACAACATCCTTTTGAATAGACTCTAAAATTACATTTCCATTAGTGGAATTGCATTGGCATGGTTCAAATCATACTAATCTCACCATTATCAGTTTGTAGTAGTAAACGAAGAGATGTCATAGCGATCAGAAGTTCAGTATGGAGTACCGCAAGGCTCAGTACTAGGACCGTTGCTTTTTACACATGCTACCTTTGGGAGATATCATTAGGAAGCATAACGTTAGTTTTCACTGTTACGCTGATGATACTCAGCTCTATATTTCTTTGGGCCCTGATAAAATAGAATCCACATGGTATTCATAGTCGATATAAAAAATTGGTATAAAAAATTACTTTAATTGTCATTTATTACTGTGATGACAAACGTGCATTTTTACCATCATTACTCCAGTCTTCAATGTCACTGATTATTAATTATTAATAATGGTTTTTATTATTTTCAATGTTGAAAACCGTTTTTGATGCTTAATATTTTTGTGGAAACAAGACACATTTTTTCAGGATTCTTTGATGAATATAAAGTTTTAAAAAAAGCATTTGTATGTAATAGAACCTTTTGTACAATTATAAATGTCTTTACTGTGAATGCATTATTGCTGAATAAAAATGTTATTATTATTATTTTTAAAACCTTGCTTACCACTTTTGGCAGTGTATCACAGTTTCCAGAAAAACTATGGACTAGCATTGATAATAATCATAAATGTTTCTTGAGCAGCACATCATCATATTGGAATGATTTCTGAAGGATCATGTGACACTGAAGACTGCAGTAATGATGCTGAAAATACAGCTTTGATTACAGGAATAAATTGCACTTTACAATATATTCACATAGAAAACAGTCATTTTAAATTGTAATAATATTTCACAATTTTTACTCTATCTTTGATCAAATAAATGCAGCCTTGATGTGCATAAGAGACTTCTTTCAGAAATATTAAAAGAAAATCTGAATTATTCCAAACTTTTGAACTGTAGCATTGAGTGCTAGTGTGTGATGCAGTAGTGTGTGTAGATATATAGATAGTATACAAGGATGTTGTAGATGAACTGTGTCATCATGTGTCACCAGTAACGACGGAGCTGAGTTTGGAGGATCAGTCTATCAGAAGGTGAACGATCAGCTGGAGATGGCCGTCACTTTGGCCTGGACCACCGGCAGCAACAACACGCGCTTCGGAATTGCTGCAAAGTACCAGCTAGATAAAGACGCCTCGTTGACTGTAAGTTAACAATCTTTACACACAAATGCTTAGCCAATGCATTGCAAGCATGTGGTTCCGTTGCATATAACAGCAATGTGGAGAATGCGAATGCACACGTGTGTTACATTATTCTGACACATTCTGCAACAACACATGAAACTAGATGCATCTGCATACATGTACTTTCATAAATTGTTTCATACCTAAACCTGCCATTTAATACATGGAAAAGCCAGAAGCTATATTACATTTTTAAAGCTTGGAATGACCAACCTGACCATGATTTATCATTATTTTCTTATAACAGGCCAAAGTGAACAATTCCAGTCTGATTGGAGTTGGTTACACTCAGAGTCTTCGACCTGGTAAACATGTTATAATTATTGTTTATGATATCTTTGGCATTTCTGCAGTATGTAAACAGGGCAGTTTGTGAATTTTCCATATGCACGGAATATTCAATGACATTTTCCAAAATGTTCAATATACAAGCAGAGCGCTTCAGAGTCTGCTTTATCCCACAATGCAATGCATTCCAGTGAACAATGAGGCAGAAGTGTTTTTTAATTTGATTAGTTGATTATTCTGCTGGAAGTTGAGACATTATTAAATGTAATTAAAATGGATTAAAATTAAAAACATGCAACATAATGAAATCATGTACAAAAAAAAAGTTGTATAATACTGTTTAAAATGTTTGTTGCAATATACATTTTCACAAAAAAGTTGTCAAAAACACAGCTATTTTTCATGAATGTACATTCAGCACACTAGTTCTTCAATCCAAACGTGTTTTCACTAGTGTTTTAGTAGTTTAAGATGTTTATTAACCTTTTAATGTCTCATAATCTCTTTCTTATTGTTAAGGGGTGAAACTCACTCTCTCGGCTCTCATCGATGGAAAAAACTTCAACACCGGCGGACACAAGGTTGGACTGGGCTTTGAGCTGGAAGCGTAGCTGCCGTACTGCGAAAGACACTGAAGACGAGTCACCCAGTTCTCATGTCGTCCCTCACAGCCCTCCTGAATTACACTAGCACTCGATGACTAACAACACTTAGCGGCATGTTGATGGTTTTTGCAAGTCTGTGGGAGCAGAGTGATTCAATCTCACCCGGCCGTAACATCTAACCTTCTAAGGGAAAAAATATTGCTAATTTATTTAATGAAGGTCGTATATTTACGTAGAGCGCCTGCAGCAAACCAAAATACACAAGTAGCGGTAGATTTGCAAGCATGGTAGAAACAGAGTGTTTCTCTGGAGATGTCAGTGCATGCTAAGCACTTACATTTGTTTCATCGCATTGAGTGAAGGTCAGAAATTGCATGATGGTAGTTAAGGTTATTTCTCACGATGAAGCATTAGTGACACCGCACTTGTAGAGCTTTAGGCATAGACAAAACTTACAGGAAATCAACAAGACATGTGTTTTTTAGAGCTTGCAACACTCTTATACACTCCTTTATGATTAGAAAGCAACTCTGTATTGTGTGAAAAATGCCGCTAGCAACCCACTTTTCTGGTGTACAAAAGAGCAATTTGATCAATAAACATTCTATGGGTACAGATATCAATGCATTGTACATACCAACTGCTTTTTACACACGCACACACTTTACTATTTTCTTGGTCTTTTTACCTAATTTCTCCAGTGGAAATTGAGAAATTCTAATAAAGAACGATTGAATATTGTTTTGTATTATTTACAGCTGTGCTTGTTTCATGGACCTGCTTCACAGTAAATGTATGAGGACAAATACACTGCCGGTCAAAAGTTTGGGGTCAGAACTTTTTTCTTGAAAGAAATGAATACTTTTATTCAGCAAGGAGTTTTATTCAGTTATTCAAAAGTGACAAAGACATTTATAATGTACAAAAGATTTGTTTAAAATAAATGCTGTTCTTTTGAACTTTCATCAAAGAAACCTGACGATATCCAACGGTATCATGTTTTTTTGTGGTTTCATCATTTCCATAAAAATTGTAAGCAGCTTTGCCATGACAGAAATAAATAACATTTTAAATATATTTTGTAAAATTGTAATTTCACAATATAACAGTTTTTACTATATTAATACTATACTATATTTAATCAAACAAATGAAGCCTTGGTGAGCAGAAGAGGGTTCATTCAAAAACATAAAAAAAAAAAAAACAACTTACTGACCCCAAACTTTTGACCAGTTGTGTATGCACAAAAAAATCTGTTGAATACACACTGAAATTAAATATCATGGAAGAGTCCCTCACATTGCTCATCTGCACGGCAGATTTTGTTTCAGAGAAGGTTCACTTTTGCAACCACCTGCCTGCATCCGGTGTGAGAAAACTCCTGTTCGCCAACTATATAGTACGATAGTTCTTCTGCAAGTCTTTCTACGTGTGGTCGATCCGGGTAGAATCCTTCCCTGGACATTTCGTCAATAAAACAGTCCATTACGTGGCTCTTCTCCAAAAGCATGAATGGTAGGAGCTCTGCTTCCAAAAATAGCATGTGGTATCTTTGAAGGTAACTGCGTAACCAAGGTGTCATTTCCTGACTCAAGCTCAGACGCCCTGAGACAGAGACGCTGGAGTTGTGCAGGACGAACTTGGTGATATCTTCATGTCCCAGGTTGCTGATGAGGATGTAGATGGCATTTAAGTATTCATTGTTGTTTTCGGAATGAATCAGGTCTCGCAACGTGTCCAGCAACTCCCTGGGCATGTGTTCCACTTCATCGAAGATGAAAACCGGTATCTTCTCTGCTTCCTCAGCTTGTGTGACCATTTCAGAGACGTGAGAGTTCAGAGATTTGGTGCATTGTGGGATATCGTAGTCTGTTGGGCAGTGGTGCAGCACAAAGTACTGCATCACCAACTCATCGCCCACAACTGAGCGGAAATGCTGAGCCAGTAATCGCCCAACGTGGCTCTTCCCAACTCCACTAGGTCCATGAAGCGACAACACTAAAGGTTTATTGTGTACATAAGTTGACAAATAATCATGTAAATGACTCAGAAGGTGCTCTGTCACTTCCTGTTGGCCAAACACTTCCCTTTTAATGGTCTTCTCCAGGCCTTCTAGATCATATTTGAGCACATGGTCGTCCAAGTTCTCAATGGCGTTGTAAATCTGTAGAAAGACAATGATGAACAACAAGTACAGGCAGTTCTTTGCGCGGCTGCTTTCTTTAGTGGGTACGGCTCTCAAACTGCTCCTCGGATACAAGACCCGACCCTTCCTCTTTTTCTGTCGCTTGCGTGGGGAAGCGGGGTTGCTGGTTACAGGATCGTAAAGATTGTCAAAGGTGAAAACCTTTGGGCTGGTGGACCGTGAAGAACCGAAACTCTTGGACGTCACTTCTGCTATCTCCAGACGCCGTTTCTTCATGGCTAGGTACTTCTGGCGAATGCGCACCATGGTGCGTACACTTGAGGAGAACTGGGAGAAACTTCCCATGCCATTTTCCTTCGTCTCTATCGGTTGGTCCCCCCTCAGCCTGTCACTTGGATCCGGTTCACCCATCTGTGGAAAGCAATGTAGAAATGTACAAAATTATATGAGAAAGAGCAGGAGAATTTGAGTAAACACCATGCAAAAATAAATAAATACAGATTTGAATGTCCACCGTCACCTTTTAGCCGACTAGTTTTTACAGGATTTTCCAGCCAGGGAAATAGTGGCAATGCAATATACATTCAAATAATGAACAATTTGTTAAACGGTTTAATTTTATTTAAAATTAAACATTTTGTTTCAAGGTTTATTTCTGTTCTACTAACAACAATCAGTAAAATGGCAATGAAACAATTTCACCAGATGAACTGAATAGTTCTATTTGGAAAGAATGAATCATTTTAGTGATTTTGTAGCGGAGTGAATCTGCAAAGAAATAAGTACAATCATAAATACTATGGAACAAAGATACAAATAAAATAGTTTTTTGGGGGGGTAAGTCTAACTGTATTAGAATATTCGCTCATAATTTGATATCAAAAACATGATATCAAGAGTTTTAAAATCAAACATTTTAAGAAAACAATACATCACGGTTGTTTAAACCGATGAGCATTAAGCGGTGTCGTCAGCAAGTCGTTTCCCATCATGCTTTTGATCAACGCAGTCAACATGTGCACCTTACGCTCCCGAGAGTTTTTTTGACACACATCAACATGATATCAGAGCAAGCGAACCGCACTCGGACACATTTCTAGCTGGCATGCATCTCGCGGTGATCGGGTCTGCGCAGATTTTGCTCATCTCAAACAAGCCTAATGTCTCTCAGCCATCGCTCTTTCTACAATCTTTCTTCAAATCTCCTTCTCGCTCACTTTCTCTCCTCCCCCATCACTTGTGGACATGTAGGCCTACTGCTGATAGGCTACAAGTGTGTTGTGCCCCTCTGTCCAATTCGCTTTCAATAGCGTTTCTCAGAAATTGGTTACTGCACCTTTAAAGATAAGCATGGATGCTTCCTTATCGGCATGGATGGTTCCTTTCATGGAAACTTCATATTCCACAAAAGGTTCTTTATAGTGGAAAGAAGGTTCACTGATAAGTTCTTTGGGGAACCCAAATGTTTCTTCAATGGCATTTCTGTGAGAAACACCTTTTGGAACCTTTTATTTTTTTAAAGTGTTCTTACATGTTTTAATTTAGCACGCTCGCGTCAAATTAATCGCATTTCTTAATGACCCTAAATAACTCTGAATGTAAACTGCTTGCATCATAAACCCCTTGCAAAGACATGCATAATTCGATTCTTTTAAAATAGCCGTTTTAAGTTGGATTTCCTTTCCACAAGGAGCACAAAAGTGCAAATGCAGACTGTTTAGCGCCCTGACCAATTGAATGTGAGTTTGTAGCACGACCAAACCAAACTTACCACAAAGACTGAGAAGGAATTGGACGCTTCTGCTTCTCAGTCTCTGCTTTGTGATGCATATCCTTTATTCTGGTGCATTTGACAGTTTGCATTCGCCCACAAAACTGCTAATGCAAGAATGGAGGCATGTTGTGGCAATATCATTTACTATTTTCCAGCTGCATTCACCTCGCCTGAAAGTCTAGCGTTTACAACACACATGCAAATGATACTCCATTTAAAACAAGTTTCATCTGCAACAAATAAAGGGAAAAGAGCTCACTTTCGAGAAAAGGCATAGCCTACTATTGTCTGACATCAAGTATCAAATGACAAAAACCAGCAGATTATTGCTCCTAGGCTTCTCTCTTTCCCCCCTACAATGAAACCTGCAGAAATGTGTGCTTCAAAACAAGGAAAGAATTGATCCTAAAACTATTGTGAAAGCCAAACGGAATATTTGAACAAAAACATTAGGTAGCCTACAACATTCCACACATTCTGCTTTTCCTTTTACGATCCCCATGTAAAAAGAAAAAATATGGTTTCCTTCCTGGAAATCCTTTCCACACACACCCCTTTTAGGAGAACAAGGGTAGTAAAAGTGCCTCGTAGAATGTGCGTGATCGTCTCCCGCCAGCTCTTCAGTGCGTTTGCAAAGACCACTTAAAAGGGAAGTTCAGCAAGACAAGACAGTGGCTTCAGCTGCAGTGGTTAACATTTATCAGATGCAACAGGACTCATGTAAAACTTGAGTAGAACAAACAGAGTAAATGCATTATACACATGGAGTTGCCTTACCTTCAGTAAACACTCTGATTAACAGCTGGTGTCTGGTTTTGAAATATCGACTCCTCTAGAAGCTTAACTGATGAGGAGAGGAGAGAAAGAGGAGGCGTCTTCACCACAGTCAGCCAGAGGAACTTTAACGCGCGTCACGAACGCGTTCAGCTCCTCCTCTCTATCTATCTATCTATCTATCTATCTATCTATCTAGTGTCAGACCATCCTCTCGTCCAAACCACACCTCCCAGTCCCTCCATCACGCACTACAGAAACAGACCTTCTGATGCACCTTTGTGAGTTTAAAAATAGCTTGTTTGCACTTCATTGTACGTCATCTGAGAAAGAAAGAAACTTGGGAATTTAATTGTAGTTGCAATGTTGTTGGTGGAAAGTCACCATTCAAGACAAGTAATTGAATCCAAAAAGAGTGCAGGTTTACGTAAGCAGCCGAGTATTTGTTTCATGTCTGTTATATGAATCATTGTGGAGGATTTGCTGAGGGTTTGATAACTATGTGAGCTGCTGTTTGAAGGAGTTCAGCAGGGTGGAGTTTGAGCCGGTGGTTTAGAGTTACAGAGAATGTGACAATGCAAATATAGCAGCACTTTTACACCTCACAACATCATAGATTAGATGGAGGGAAGATTTTATGAGTTTTCATATCTGATGTTTTGTGGTTTTTCACTGTATGTATATAAAAAACATTTTTAGAATGTTTAGAATGTCTTAAATTTTATTATTTTATGGGAACAATTAATAACTTTGATATGTTTTTTAAAAGCATTTTTTCAATATCTGTATGCTGTGTTAATGCTTAAATGTACAAATAAAGCTAAATTAAAATTTAAAGTGCCACTGAAGTGCCTTGAAACACCAAGTAGCCTACATGAACAGCTCCTCCCCCTTTTAAAAATAGCCAATAGCGTTTAGTTTATATCACAGCTCAGCCAGAGCCGTTAAGTTCAGTAAAGCTGCAGTTTCCTTCTAATCTTTAACAGTTTCTCCTCCTAATCTCCACCATATCACTTTAAAATGTAGCATTCTGTGCAGGGTTCAAATGCACAGGTCTGTGCCGACTCGCGCATCTGTGCTGTCGTGTCTCTGGATCGGAGCTGGGGCGCTTCGTGTGACACTAACATGAAACCAGACTTCATTTGCCTAAATAGAAAGCATATGTACACTGTCAGAATCGTTCCCTATCCCTTATGTGCCGTTCACCATGTAGAAAACAGAAAATGTGTGAAGAGTGACCGATTTCAGCTGCAGCTTCTGCATGTATTTATAGTGGAGCTTCAGATTCTAGAGAGCATTTGATTGGACAGAAAATCTGATGAGAAGCTGGGGCATGTTTGGACGACATGTTTCCTGGAAACGATGTGCAACAGGGTTTGAGATACGTTTTCTCTCATTTGGTGGGTGTGTCAAAAATGTCAGCCCAATCAGCAGCAACATTTATAAACCACGTGGTATTAAAGAGACAGCTCACAACATGGGTCCAAGTAAAGTAATTTACAAATGTCACCGCTGCAGCTCGGTATACACAACAATTGAAGATATCAGAAGACAAGTTCAGTTTTAAAGTATAAATATAGCATATCAACAGTGATCAGCAATAATGATAAGCCTAATACTCACTATAAAAATAATAAGGTCATACAGATCACAGTCTCGGAGGTAAGAAGTGGATTATCCTTCACTTTAAATGTTTGTCTTTTCATCCTGAAATGAGAGGCAAATGTTGGATCACAATAATTAGGAACCACAGTTTCCACAAATCCCTTCACTCGATTGGGGATGTTCTCTTTTATTCTGGACGGCAAGGGCAGTGACTAATATATCAAGCGTATTTTGTCTTATTAAACAATACCGATTCATCAGGCTCCGAAAATTCTTCAAAAAGAACACAAAGAATGGCCTTCTCAGCTGCCATAGTTGCAACTCCTGCCATCAGAACAGTGTTCAATGCACCACCGTTTCCGTTTACAAAATGTTGTGCAACTTTTTGTTGGGGCTGAACGCAGCCCTGAAGTGCAGAGTGATGTCATCAAAATCCTTGATCCATATTGGCGGAAGTGAGAGACTGTATGTTTTGAATGCTTATATCTTCTAAATGTGAATTTTGTCATGGTTTTGGAGCACACTAGGTTATAGATAACCTTAAGACTAACATATTCATACTGAAAGCCAAAAAACTTCAATTTTGATTTCATAGGGACTTTAATTGTATATATGTATATAGAATATTAATTATTTTGGAATAGGCTATTTTATTATCTGACTTCATTTTCACAGAGCTTCACCAAGACAAATTCCTTGTGTGTAAGCATACTTGCCAATAAATCTAATTTAGACAAATATTGAATATAATAATTATATAAATATTAATAATTGCAACATAATTATAAATATACCATTATATATGAGAACATTTTAAATGATTTTACCATTATATCATTATCAAATCGTTGCTGTCTCTTATATTATCAAAAAATTATAAAAGGGCATTTGTTTCGAAATTATCCCACGATGACACATTTGAAATTATTTTAAAATTATATTATTCACAAGCCTTGGTTGTCTCTTATTATAAATTACCATTAATTATATAAGGGCTTTTGTTTTGAAATTAGCCTCTTGCCCCCGGAAGTAACGCAGTCATTTATCGTTCGTTATCAAACGTCATTGTTGTTTTCATGCGTTTATCCTTCTAATAATAAAGCATAATTGTAATCAGCGTTTATGGCATATAGTTCTGACGAAACGCCGTTAACACGGGTCAGATCTTGCGTTTGAACCTGAGTCGTGCTTCATGAGCTCGTGTTGTTATCAGGTGTTGATCCTCTGAACACATGAGTGTGTCTCTGGTTGTGATCAGACTCGAGCTCGCTGATCAGTCTGATTCCCCGCAGGGTTTTCAATACTGCGCCGGTGAGTTTCACTCCTTTACTGTTACATAACTGACATTTACTTTGTTTACCGTGGCACTAAATAATGGCTATATTCATATATCATCAATCATGGTTCTATACAAAAGGGTATTACCATGTTGTTGGGTATATAACAACTTATCACGGTAATCTTAGAAGGAAAATGCAATGTAAATATTATCGTTCTTAAAGTGACATGGTATATATATAACCATCTGATGAGTGTAATCATACAACACACACTACTATATACACTCAATACATATATACATAAATATAAACACTATGCATATATATATATATATATATATATATATATATTTCAGAGCATAAACCGCAGAAGAATCACTGAGCTAAGAGTATACATGAGAAGCATGTGACCAGATGCTGAATATCGTGATTTTCTGGTTTTATGTTAATCCCATGATGCATCAGAATGAAGTGTCACAGAGAGCACTGACACACACAGTGTGTTTGAGCTTGTTTCTAGAAGCTCTTTATGTTGAGTTGGGCTGCTGGTTTTGACTGGTGTCACGTGTCCCACAGTCCCAGAGATGTCGGAGGACGAGATGAGAGAGAAAGCTCTGGTCTCCGCCAGAGTGATGCTGGACAGGAGAACAGATGTTGAGCGATCAGCAATCCTCCACCAACATCTGGGCAGCCGCGTCATGAGCGACATGGTGATCGAGACCTTCCGGTCCAGCGCAGGTCCAGGTCAGTGAGTTACTCGCTTCCACTGACACCAGTGGGCCAGTAAAGGCAAGGCAAGTTTATTAATATAGCACATT